>VMDR010006447.1:0-45433 GCA_007922815.1 Macrotus californicus | reverse complement strand
AAATTTGAAACAAGTATGGCTGTACTCTGAAGTAATTTTGGAATGGAATCATTCCGATGAACTTAAAAAAAAACAAAAAACAAAACACCAGTCCTAGACCAGAGGCTATTATTTCCTCACCCCCAATATTTTTTTGAGAGAGAAAGAATTCTATAATTGTTTTAAGTATGCTCCGAGCCCAAGTTGGTTAGAAATCACATCTTGAATAATCTAGGGAGAATTATGAGAATCAGCTTTACTAGTTTCCCTTCAATTCATATACCTCTAGCTTAGCTGGAGCTGACTTTGTTTTTCCTAGTCCCTATTTGGACTACTTCACTGTGCTAAATGGGATGCACTGGAGCTCCTAGAGTACGTATGTGCTGGGAGAGAATGATGCAAAGTAGAATCCATAGGGGTTAGCATTTCCTGAGTAGATGAAGTATAAAACAGAGGAAAGCATTTGGGGCCAGAAGTCAGCATTTCTGTTTTATCATAGTAAGGAAATGTGACGGCAAGTCCTTTCTCTTCAGTCTATCTTGTCAAGAGCATGGGCTGTCTGACCTTCAGAGCAGACTGTGGATATGGAAGTCACTTACAGGGTATATTGTACTGGAGTAACTATTGTCTGGCACGGCTCTCTGCTTTAACCTACCACCTCTTGACTCTTATTTCTGCAGTAGATCTTGCTTTTTATCTTACCTGCAGGGCTGGCTTCGTGAGTATGTGATCTGTACCGTTGCCCAGGACTCCACACTCAGAATAGCCTATACTCAGTGTAAAGCTCTGCTGTCACTGTCTTAAAAATCTTAATAATTTTTAGCAAGAGGCACACATTGTCATTTTGCATGGGGCCCCCAAAATTCTGTAGCTAATCCTGTGTGCCTGGAAAGTCCCTTGAAGACAAGGTAGGGACTTGGCAAGGAAAAGGGGCAGAGCAAGTCTCCAGGGGAGAAGCTCATTAGCAGTCACAGACGAAGCCAGGTACAATTGAGGACGGTGTGCCATGTTTCCGTGCCTCACTAAAACAACTTCCAGCAGCCCCTCCCCCACCCGTACCTCCTTGTAAGGTGAATTTTTGAAAAACTCAATCGTATTTTCCAGGATATTCTTCACCACACACCTGCCCCAACAACTCCAGTCTTCATTCGCATCCAGCGACCCAAGAATCGAGAGCGGCCATATGGTGCATTCTCTATAAATGAAAGCTCTTTGAATTAGTGACGGGACACCTCAAATTATTTCAGCAGATGCTCCCATTTCACGAAAACAAGCATATGTCTTTGCAATTGGGCAATATTGTTCTAATTATGTCATAGCCTGCAGCCCAATTGGGCACATCTCTCTTAGACAGTCTCTCGGGGAAAGTACGTGGGTTGGGGGAGATCTATTTTATTCATTCTCCCACACACACATTCCGATATCTGCTTTCAATATTTAATGTTCATTAACTGTCTTTGGTTTTGTTTTGTTGTTTATTACTGTATTTTTCATGTGCTTTCTACACTCAGGAAAGGAGGAAAGGGGAGGACATAATTATTTGGCACTAGAATGGATGAGAATAGGAGGCTTTAGGATTTTCCTTTTGAAATTGCTTCCTTAAAAAGAATGGGTCTACTTCTTCAAGCAGTCTGTAGAGCAGACTGTGTGAGGCAGAGATTCCTCTCACTCTCCCCAGTATCCTGGGATTCTGTGGCAGAGATGACAGGGCATTTGCTATAATTAAAGCTCCTCAAAGGAGAGGTGGGAGAAAGTGCAGTCTCTGAACAGACGTCAGCATAGTTCTGTACATTTCTTGGCAGATAGTGTGAGAGGGACTTGCAGGCCTGTCATCCTTGGGAAGGTGTGTTGTCTGGGTCCATGAGATGCTGGTTGTGGCTATCCATTAAATACCTCTAGCTCACCCTTCACCTTCTGAGCACATAGTGGAACCATGCTTCTGTTCTTTAAGAGCTTCTGTATGGAGCTATATTTTCTTCCATATGGGGCTGTGTGATTTAATTTCACCAATGGAATGTGATTGGGCATAAATTGTGTCCCTTCCAAGTGGAAGACTTCAAGAGGAGGACTTTCTTCTTACTGCTATGGTGGGTGGCCATGGAAGCACATGTCAAGAAGAAGCCTCTGTCACCTTGGATTCTTGAGTGTTTAATCTCAGCAGAACCATCTTATGGGCTTCAGACCCTTTCATTGTGTTGCACCACTGATACTTTGAAATTATCTGTTGGTGCAGCAAAACCTGGCCTATCCAGACCAATATAGTAGTGACTGGAGCTAGCTCAGATCTAGTCTCTGGGGAGTTCCCACGGGGCCATTCTGAGACGAGGGAAAGAAGGGTTCCTCGGAGAGCAATCTGGGGATTGGCAATACTGAAACAAGCAAGAGAAAAACTTCTTGACACCTGTCTTAGGAATATTTATCTTCCATTCTGGTACACGGGAATAGCCAGCCTTGAGGCTTTAAGGCTATTTTAAGCAAGAAAGAGCAGCTAGTAACAAACTATAGAAATGATCCTTGGAAATATAGCCATGGGGATATAAAGTACAGCATAGGGAATATAGTTAATAATACTCTAATAACTATGTATAGTGTCAGATGGGTACAAGAATTATCAGGATGATCACTTAGTAAGTCATATAATGTCTAGTCACTGAAGTGTACACCTGAAACTAGTATAATATTGTATGTTAACTGTAATTGAAAAGTAAAAAATGATTAAACTCACTGGCATTGATGTCCTGAAATCATTAGCATTTATGTGTGTCTATACTGCACATATGCCAAATATTTTTAATCACTTGGATAATACTCCAATTGATCTTCTTTGAGCACCACCTGAGACAGGAAATGCATGCAAGTTTAAATTCCTATAGTTCCCTGTTTTTTATCCTAAAGATGCATTATTCATTCAGGCTGGAAGATCCCTTGAGAAGTCATCTCACCCAGCCTCCTTCCTCCAAGCAGGACTGAAGGAGGCTTCTGGGCTTCTTTTTACACTTTGTCAGTATGCCTAAGTCATTGTAGAGAGGCTACAGATCAGACGCTGGTGGGCGGTGCCCACTCTGCTGAAGACCCATGCTCTCAGCAGAATGAGAAGCTCTCTGGGCTGGGTGAAACTCAACCTAGAGTATTTACCCAGAAAGGCCATTTTAAATAACATTATGTATGACTTAAAAGTTACCATGTCTCCTTGCTTTTATCTAAATTTAACCCCATTGCTTTTACTATGTTGGTCAAAAAAAGAAAAAAAATGTAGATTGAAGTGTGTGATGGGAAAGGTTTGAAATAAGAAGCTTTCCTTCTTTCTTATTTTCTCTCATTTTTGTTTAGATCTTGCTTTGGTTAAAAAATTTTTTTGAGGGACTCAGGGAATATTATAAATCCTCACAAGGGTGTCCATCTTATAGATGGAAAGATGCTCAAAACACTAGCTTGTTTAATTGGTTGTTTGAGATCCAGATCACATTCTCTATTTGTGGAAGCTTCATGAACGATGGTTCCAAAAGCTGGAGTGGGGAAATTTACCCTTGAGCTTGCCTGAAGCCCAAGGGGGTGGGGGGAGGGTTGATCAGGAAAGCAAGTGAGTCTACCAGATTGGTAGGCTAGTCACCAAGTAATCCTGAACCTACATAACCAAGTGGGAATAGAAACACGCTAGGCCATCCTCAGGACATCTCTATCAAATGGGGACATCTGGGTGCATCTTCTAGGTATTATTTGCAGCAACTCAACACATCCTGTTCTGAGTGCAAGACCAAGGCACAAAGGATAGGACCTTCTTTTGGTCACCAGAGAGGACAAGGCTGTCAGGTCTGCCTGGAGACTTTGAGTTCTCCTGAGGTAGCTTCAATTGCATTTTCTTCCAGCCTGTTCGTCAGCTTGGCATGAGTCATTCTATCTGTGCCTTCCTTCTCCAGATACTGGGCGTGGCTGGGAGAGGCTGGGGAAGATTGGGAAATCGAAGTGAAATCAAGTCAGATGTGTGCCCTAAGGTCTCCTGGACCAGCCAGCAGAGGGTCACGGTCACTGTGCCTTTGCATGCTCCTCCATTCCCTAGAACATCTCTCTGCTGATATGCGGGAAAATCAATGCCTGCAAGGTATTAGAAAAGCCATCAAATTACCCTTACCTGCATCAGGTGACACCTGATATTGATTTAGCGTATGAAAGCAATTCGCAGGTTTGCCGAAGCCTGGAAAAGATCAAATATTATGAGCCTCATGATCCCATCTTCCTTCTCTGCTCACAGCAAACACTAGAGGAGGTAACTTGGAAATAATAGACCAAAGAAGCTTTTTTGGTGTGCCCACAGGGAGAACAAAATACAGGAGAATAATTTCATTGGGAGAGAAGGGATGTTAGTATCATTCGTTTTTATTCAGGGCAATTTTCTCTGTAAGTGCAACATCCTCCAGACTTGACCATTACGGAGCAACAATTTTAACACAACTAGTAAATCAAAGGAAAAATTACCGTGGAGGGAAGCTGTTTACAGGTGTTCCAATGGTCATGTACCAGGCAGGTAGGTAGAGCTGGGATAGGCCAGAGTCAGTGCTGAGGCCGCCCAGCCACTTGGAGGACATTCTCTCTCATTTTAGTAGGAAGTACTGGTAATAAAACAAATATTTGCTAGCTTGTGACTCCAGGCAATTTCAACTTAAACTGATTTGGTAGGGTCATTGTGCAAACTGAAATAATGTAAAGTGCCCAGTGCCTGATAGCAAGTGTATGGTGTTGCTATTGTTATTGTTACGGCGTGAGAAGCAACAGCAGTGGAAATAGCAGCTGTAGCAGGAGGGCAGAGTTTCCATTTGTTGAATGCTGTGGCACCACGGTGACATGTGGTCTTTGTACAGTGTGTCTTCTTGGACACACAGAAAGATGACATGCCCCAGCTTCCTTTGCATTTGGCTCAGAACCATGTGACAAACTTATGACCTGTGGGATGCAGGTGGAAGTGATGATATAAGCTGGTTTCCAGCTCACACATTTTTAAAAATCCTCCAAAGGAAAAAGGACTCATGGACATGGACAACAGTGTGGTGATTGTGGGGGGAGGGGGGTATAAAGGGACTAAATGATAATGGAAAAAATGCAATAAAAATTAAATAAATTTAAAAAACGATAAAAAATTTAAAATCCTCCAAAGCTTTTTGTCATAGCTCCATTGTCCTTGGAATCACATGTTCCATGAGTTTTAGCTACAGGATGAAGGAGGGCTACCAGACCTGCATTGCAATTTATGTGAGTAATACATAAACCTTTTCATGTCAAGACCCTGAGACCTGGGAGTTTGTTACTGAAGCATTGTTTATATAGTCATGTGCCCATAACAACATTTTGGTCAACCAAGGACCCATAAGATTATAATGGAGATGAAAAGTTCTATTAACCTAGTGATATCATAGCCATGTGATAGCACGATACATTATTCATGTTTGTCGTGATGCTGGTGTAGATGGATCTACCGTGCTACCAACTACATGAAAGTACAGCGCATACATTTACAGGAGTAGGCTGTACCACCTAGGTTTCTGTAAGTGCACTCTGTGACATTGGCACATGACGAAATTGCCTAGCAATGAATTTCTCAGATTGTATCCCTGCTGTTAAGTGGCACATGACTATACTGTCTTGACAAACGTAAATGTCTGCTATTGTTAAATAGTAAACTGGACACATGAATAAATAATATGACCTAATTTACTAGGATCAAAATGACTCCCATTGAAGTTTGGAAAGCTTACTTCCATTTAGACCCCTTTACCATCTTCACTTTTAAATGTCATTTTCTTCGGCATGAGATGCTATCATAATCTTTGTTTCAATCATCCAGTTATGTTTCTAAAACTCATGAGGAAATATTTATTGTAAGTACCCGTAACTCTGCTTTTTTCTGTGTTTTTCTATCCTCAAACTCCAGGACTTTGTCTTTTTTCATTTCCTTTTTGTTTGAAGAAATCTCTTTAGCCAGTCTTGAAGAATATGTTCACTAATGACACATTTTTAAAGTTGTCCTTTGCCTGAGAATATTTTTGTTTCCCCTTTCTTCCTGAAGGACAGTTTTACCAGATATTGAATTTTCAGTTTACACTTCTTTTCCCTCAGTGCTTGAAAAACACAGTGCCACTTCGTTCTGGCCTCCGTGGCTTCAGATGAGAAGTTCACTGTCATGCACCTGGGTGTTCCCCTGCAGGCACTGTGTTCTTTCTCTCTGGCTGTTTTCAAGGGTGTTTTCTTTGTGTTTACTTTTTAAAATTTTAATTGTGATGTGTCTTGGAATGGATTTCATTGGGTTTATCCTTTTTGAGTTTCACTTATCTGTAAATTTGTGTCTTGTTACGAACTTTGGGGAGTTCCCAGCCATTATTTCTTCAAAGACTCCGGCAGCCCCACCATCTTTCTCCCCCACATCTTGGACAGCAGCCACCCTATTGAGATTTATCATGCGGATCTTGCCCAACTTTCATAGGCTGTGGTTCTGAAGGCAGATTAATTTTCAAAGGCTGTGTAGGGTGTTGTTTTTGTCTGCATAGTGTATCTGGTGCCACTGGGGTTCCCACTGGCTCTTGTTGGTGCTGCCTGAGGGGGACAAAAAGGGCTTTCCCAAATGGGGTCACCAGGTGTCTCTAAGTTGGGGAGGGGTATAGTGGGACCCCTGTACCAGTGCCACCTCACTTTTCACTTCCCCACTCATCTTTAGGTGCTTCTGGTCGGGGAGGAGAGTCATGCTTATGAGGGCAAAGATGCTTCCTAAATCATGTCACCTACTGTAATCGTGTCTCCTTTTCACTCTACCTGACCATTCCTTATATCTCTTTTTAAGAAAGGCCTGGGGAGGAAAGGGCAGGCTTATTCTGGTGGGGCTCACAATCACTTTCCCTTGCCGTGGTATTGTGCTTGCCTGATGTTGTCAGAGGGACTCCCATATTGGATCCAGGGGAAGAATGAACCTACCTGGGTTTCCATCTACTGCTAGATTGGGGGCTGAGAAATGCCAGGTCTGGGTAGCTTCCTGTTTGGGGGCTGGGGAGATGCAAAATGTCCTGTCTCTGTGTTTTGCTCTAGTCTTAAAGTCCTAAACCAGTTCACCTTTCTCTTCTCTTACCACCTCTCAGTGTTCTTTGGTTGTCTCTTGCTCCATTTCCAAGGTTCAGAGCTGTGCCTATCAGGAAGGAGGGAAAAACAAGCTCATACCATCTCGTCTGGACTGGAAGTGACTCCACCATTTTTCTTCGATAATTCCCTCTTCTTCATTGACTTTGGTCTCTCTGATTGGAATTCTTACTAAATGCATTTTAGATTCTGTTTCCTTCCTTCACTTGAAAAAAATCTTTATTTTTATATTTTCCATCTCTGTCTTTTTACTACGGAAGATTTCCTTATCTTCTCATTTACTATCTTCATCTTTGTGTTTATTCTTTTTTTCTGCCCTGCTATTTTTTATTTCAATTTTCAGATTTTAAATTTTCAAAAAAAGTTTCCCCTCTATTACACCTTTTTAAAAAAGATGTTATTTATTTACTTTTTAGAGGGGGAGCTGGAGGAAGAGAGGTAGAGAAACACCAATGTATGAGAGATACATTGATCAGTTGCCTCTCGCAAGCCCCCAACTGGGGACCTGGCCCACAGCCCAGGCCTGTGCCCTGCCTGGGAATAGAAACAGCAACCTTTTGATTTGCAGGCCGGCACTCAGTCCACTGAGCCACACCAGCCAGGGCCCCTCTATTACACCTTTTAAATATTTTCTCAAATGACCCTAAGAGTTCAAGTAAGAAGTACAATTTTTAAATTGCTTTCTCTTTTTTGTTTCCTTGATTTCTTCAATTTGTTGTCATTGTGGTTTTGGTTCATTTTGCCTTCCTGTTTCATCCTATTGATGTTCCTTAAAGGTCTGGTGGTCCCTTGCTGGCTTTTCACATTTATAAATGAAAGACACGGCTACATGGTACGGATGCCACGTGAGAGACCCTTCATCACTGTGGATGTGGCCTTGCGAGGAAGACTGATGCAGCCTGGGCAGACAAGCAGGTTCATGACTCCCACCACTGCCTAAAATACATTGGCCTTGACTGTTGTCACCACACTTTGCTGTACTTTACTCTTCAGTGAAGCTGCCTCCATTTCTGTTTATTAGTTGATGAAGAGGTTTGGAGATGCCTCGTCCTTCCTCTCCACTTTCTCGACCAACCACACTATGGGCTTCAGAGCCCAGTCAAGTATGGATGCGGCATGCAGCTTCTTTGTAACTCAGGAAGGTATGGGACCAACTGGCCCAGTGGGTAACACACAGTGGATGCTAATGGTGGTACTGTTCCTGAGGATTGTGCAAGTTGGTGCATCAGGTGGACTAAGAAAGTCTTAGAACTTTTACTGACATGTAAAAATATAGAACACAGTGAGACTTAGTAATTTTAATATATGGATTGGCACTCCTGAGACAAGAATAAGAGTTTCATAATTCACTTGTTTGATTATCTTGTGATGAATAGCAGTTTATATCATCTTGGTTAAGGAGATTTATGGATAATATATTCCATTAAAAAAAAAACCTAATCTTTGCAAATGGTTAAGTGATTTAAAATTCTGGCATAGAAAATGTGAATCAAAGATAATTCAAAAATGCCAACACTAGTAAACAACTGGATAATTGCAAAGTTGAAATTTCTAACTTTCCTTCACTACATTATAGGATGAAAATAATGATGATTTCATGAGTTATGATGAGAATTTGGCCCCTAAAGTTCAATACTGTCATGATGACTATTGGGAAGATGAAGTTTCACTCATGATCATTAGTGCTTAATCTCACCTAAATATAGTGTTGAGATATTTGCTAATGAGCATAGTATATGTATATAATTTACAGAAAAATAAATTTACATAAATTGTGGATGTATGCTTGACTTTTTAAAAAATAATGACAGTAGGTGACTAAAAACAATCTGGAAATCACTACTATAGATAGTTCTCCAACTAATCATCTTAATGATCACCCCATAGCCACATTCCAGCTGGGGAAGGCTCTGGGGCTTCCTGACCAGCCCCATCCTCACTGCTGCCTGAGCCTTCTTTCTCCCTGGTGGTTTTGAGTTGTAGCAATCCAGTCACATCTGTATTCCATTGTCCATAAATTTTTAATCATTTCTGTTCTATCAATGACACTATTCCTTATGCTTAAGTGTTGCCAAGGACTTATTTATTTATTTAGCCAAATGTTACTGACATGTCTGTGGGACCCTGCAGGAGGAGGGCACAGGGCATACGCATGGGCTGCCATCCTAAATCTAAAACCAAAATGTTGCTATTGAACTTAAGGAATGAGAAGTTCTGTGCTGAATCCTCTATAAACAATATTTTCTTTTGGTATTTATTAAAACAAACATCAAAATGATCAAAAGCAGCCTGACTTAGGAAGGAATCCGGGGCTAGGGCGTGCAAGGTTAAGTTTGTGGCGCAATGAAGAATTTCTGGGGCTTGTCTGTGGCTTTGGCATGTTGGTCAGAGAAGGTGAGACTTACAGATTGTTATTACTTTTGGGTGGTGTTATTTAAAGGAAAAATAGGAAGTACCATTGCTTTTCACCTAAAAATCTCTCTCTATCGGTGTGGGGCTAACATCAGATTTAGAACCAAGCAGCCCCTACCCCAATTGCAATGTCATCTCCTGCTTAGGTCCTTCAAGGATCCTGTGTCTGCTTTTAATGAGGAAGGCTATTTCTTCCCAATGAGGACCTCCTATTGCTTAAGTTTGTGATGCGCAAACTCCCTCCTAAATATGTCATGTAGCACATTCAACATAAAAATGAATTGAAATTAATTGGATTTGAGATTCCTTTTTGGAGAATGTCATGAGGCCCTTTGAAATAACAGAAGTGTCACAAACACAGGCTGGGAAGCAGACATCAGGTCCAAAGAGTATGCTAGAGGAAGATACAGTTGTCAAAAAGGTATTTTTCCCCTGTGGTGACAGGTGGCTCTGACAGCTCTGGTTTGTCAGCAGGCAGACACGTGAGGACAAGGGGATCAGAAATGAAAGATGCCCATGAAGATCATTCCTTCTGTGGCTGTGAAGTGATCATGGCATTGCTGTATCATAACACAGTGCTGAAGACAGGATCAAAATGACATCTCTCAACCTGCAGAAGAAAGCTCTGCCTGATAATGCCCTCTCTCTAGCCCTTTCTATTTTTACTGGTGTTCCCTGATGGTGAACGGGAAGGGGCAGGAATGAGAAGATGATCTGTTCATATCTATGAATTTCTGGAAGCTGGCATCTGCTTCACACAGGTGTGGATTCTAGGATTGTGTCCCTGACACAACAGTCCCAGGAAGGCTGGGTGCAGGAAGCACCCATGAAGGCGAGGAGGTCAGAGTGCCCGGTACCCACCACCAGGAAGAGATCAACTTTCCAAATCAAGAGGCACACTTAGTCCATCATCTTCTGAAGGCTGAAGATCTTGGGAAGGGTGTTCCCCTTGTACTTTTTTTTTTTTTTGGACAGAAGTTCTTAGAGAAATACTCTCTCCTCAACCCGCCTGGAAATAGCTGATGGCTGCTGTAGTTACTTTCCCAAATGAACAGAAGCTGGGGACCATAGCTGAGAACATAGTAGCCCCAGAGTCCTTAATAAGATTATTTAGACACTGGGACGCTTCTTCCATCAACCAGCCATCAAGATGGAAGACAACTTCTTGCAGGGTCTAAGCTGAGATGGCTGTAGCCAAGAGCCTGAGAGGGGCTTTTGGGGTACTAAGCTCAGAATGTGGGGGTTACACAGGAACCAAGGGCTATAGTGGAGAAAGATGGGCTCCTGGCTGGGTCCTAAGTGGCTGCTGCCTTATGTGATCTAATATGGATCTGCTCCCCAAGGTTTTTCTAAACATTTGGGAAAACAATTGTGTTTAAATCAACAGTCTATACCAATTCTTATGACAATAAACTTCCTAAGCTCACAATCTACAGTAGGCAGAAGTTCTTTTGTTTTTATACTTTCAGATTTAAGGCTTGCCCTGTTAGATTATTGCTTTACAGTTTGGGGAAAAGTGTATATTCATCTTGGCACTGTATATTTTTGGAAAACCTGGCAAGTATGCATTCTTGCTTCCCATTGGCAACTGTGGCTTCCAGTTCTTGCCTTAGGTATAAATCAAGCCATTATTTTATCTATCTATTTTTTAAGAGGAATGTTCTCCAAAACCCTACTAAAATGATATTTTTAAAAAAGGCATAAAACTTCAAGGACAAAAAGACTGTGAAAGAGGCAGCAATAACATTTTTGAAAGCTGGATTGCAGGTGCACAAGTCACATTTGACATAACATAAAGAAAGCTAAATCTCAAGGCCACCATGGGGACAGTTGAAAAACAAACTAGTTTCCAATTCTGAACTCTCAAAAGGCTCAGGACTCACTGGTCCTGGTACCCCTGAGAGTGGGAATTTCCAGGATGAATGTGGCTCTCTAGATGCCTCCCACTCCAAGAATATGAAAAATTGCCCTTTCTCCACCCTTCCAGAATACTGGATGTTTATTTTCTAGAGTGGGGAGAAGAAGAGAGGGTCTCTGCCTAGGCAACATCAGGCCCATGTGTGGGCAAAGTCACTGTGATGGAGAGAGAGATACGATGCAAGCGTATACACTGAATGTTGAGGCTACCAGCACCCTTGCACTATCAGATCCCAGGACCCTGGCAGCCAGACCTGATCTTTCAGGAAGGAGATCAGGAGAATCTTCTTTGAGAAATCCAACCAGCCTATGAGGACAGACCTAAAAATAATAAAATTAAATCTTCCCCCCAAAAAGTTCAGCCAGCCCTCCACAATATGACATCCAGAAGGGATGGGGAAGCCCTAGCCACCTGCATAGAACATCCAACCAGAGTTTCAGTTTCCTAATCTCTAACTTTAGTGGACAATCAAGAACCATCAAAAAACTGAAGAAGTCCTCTCATTTAAAACAAGTGCGATAAAATCAAAACGAGTGCAAAATCAAAACAAATGGAATAAGAAGCAACTTGGAGGAAATGCAAGAATAAGAAAACAAAAAAACAGCTGTACTGTTGATATCATCTGATAGCTAATAGAAGATATTTTCTTAATGAAACAAAAGAGGAGGAGGCTATAAACATTAACATTCAGGGAGCAAAATTATGATCTTAAAAATTAAAAATATGATGACAAAAGTGAAAAACTCGATAGAAGGATTAGAAGATAGAGTTAAAGACATCTCTGAGAAAGTAGAAATGAAAAGAAAAAGGAAAGAGGTGTAGTTGAGAAATCATAGAACTTTCAGGAATGTCTCAGAGATCCAAAATCTAAACAAGAGGGATTTCCAAAACATAGGACACAGAAAATGAGAGAGAGGCATTCATTAATGAAGAAATTAAAGAAACTTCCCTGAATTGAAGAGCATATCTTCTAGATTAAAAAGACCAACTGAGTGCCCAGCAAGAAAATATAACTATATCATCATCATCAAAATCATCATCATGATGATCATAATCATCCATAAAAGTGAACAAACATAATTAATTGCAGCATTGGACAATAGGCAGAGCAGAACTGTAAACCTTGAGAGAAGGGAAACTTTACATGAGCTGGTCTTAAGTTCACCTGGCTTTCTGTCTGGGGACACTTTTTCTACCATAGTGTAGAAAGGTAGAGCCCAGGTAAAGCATTATCTCACCAAAATGAGAAGGCGGGTATCGGAGTTTGAAGCTGCTAAAATGGTTTGGAGGGATGACTATGAACACACAGAGCAGCACCTGGAATCCCTGACAAGGAGCAGATGCTGCAGGACAAAAGCTGAATGGAGGTACCAGTCATGCACTTTGGCCAAGTGAGAGTTATCTCAGGAATGCAAGTTGGTTTAACATTTAAAAAATAATGTGATTTACCACATTATCAAAATAAAGAGAAAATTAGATTACTTCAAAAGATACAGAAAATTTTGACCAGATTCAACAACTATTCATGATAAAAATTCTCAGAAATTAGAAATAGAAGGAAATTGCCTCAATGGGTAAAGAACATCTACAATAAAAATCCTACAGCTAAACCTTGTACTTGATAATGATGCACTCCACACTTCCCACCTAAGACTGGTATCAAGGCAAGGATCGTCTCTCTCTCATCACTTCCATTCAACATAGCATTGGAGGTTCTGACTACTGTACTAAAGCAAGATACAGAAATAAAGTTATAAAACTTGGGAAAAAAGAAGTAAAACTGTCTTCATTCACAATGTGAGTGTTTAGGTAGACAACCTTAAGGAATCTACACACCAAAAACCCTTACAGAATCAAATTTATGAACTTCACAAAGTACAAAATATAAAGTCAACCTAGGATGCAAATTAAATCTATATAATAGCAGCAAACAGGAAAATGAAATCACAGTATAGATACAGTATAATCCAAACTTTAAGACATGATAGATAGATGATAGATAAATAATTGACACATAGATGAGAGATAATAGATTACATATATAGGTAAAAGGTACTAAAGGGTGGGGAAAAATAGATGACAGAAATGTACAGGGTGGAGCTAAAGTAGGTTTACAGTTGTTTGTATGGAAAAACAATATAATAATCAAGAAATAATATGAGAATAAACTCTGTGTTTCACATACTCACAACTCTAAACTTACTTTTGCCCCACCCTGTAAATGAATGTTTCCCCCATGAACAGAAAACTATTTGCCCTGCAGCTCCAGCCAGAAACCTAGAAGTCATTCCTGATCTTACCTCTCTCTCAAGCACCACATCCAAACAATCACCAAGTTCTGGCAATTCTTCCTTCAAAGACAGCTTTAATCTCTCCTGAGTTGCAATCACCCTAGTCCAAGCCATTATCATTTCTCACTGGGGCTGCCTCTTAAATCCTTGCCCCAAATCCAACACATTTCCATGGAACAATCATAGTGATCTTTAAAAAATTAAACTGATGATGTCCCCCTCTGCTTAATATCCTTCAAAGGCTTCCAATTGTCTCAAAAGCAATGCAAACTATTAGGGCTAGTTCCCGAGGCCTAGAGAAAGGGGGAGAAATTCTCTGGCTTTTCCGTTCCTCATTCTCTCCAACATCCTGTCAGCGCCTCCCACTGGCCGAGCCTTGACATAGTCCCTGGGCCAGGCACTATGGAAAACACCACCTGCAGGAATCAGCCTCCCTGTGCCCCCATCCCCAAGATACAAAATATCAGGGGAAAGATAAGGAATAGATCTGAAGGTACATGGGCCAGGATCTACTTAGGTGGAAGGCCAGGGATGTCCTCTCAGGAGGTGACTTCAAACTGAGCCCTGAAGACTGAGAAAGAACAACTGGATGAAGAATGGGGGGACACTGGCAAGTGCAGGCAGAGAAGAGGAACTGTGCTGTGTCGGAGGAACTGCAAGACAGGCAGCATGCCTGGGATGCAGTGACTGAAGGACAGAGAGATTGAATGAAGCTAGAGAGAAGGGCATAGGGTTGATGGTGCAGGGCCTTGAAGACTGTGATACAGCGTCTGGGCTTGATTTTCAGTGGCATAGTCTGATGAACACCCACTCAGGAGAGATGCTTTCTGGCTGCTGTGTGGAGAGCAGATTGGCCCAGATCAAGAGGGGAGGCAGGGAGACCAGGGGAGCAGCTGCAGCCATCCATGCAGGCCCAGAGGTGGCAGTGGCAATGAAGAGAACTGGGCAGAGACCAGGCATGTTTCCTTTGCCCCTCGGCCTAGTGAAGACAGGAGGAGGCACCACTCCAAAGCGTCCTTAGTCTAAGACAACTCTTCGGGCCTTGTTCATTGACTGCCGAGGCTCTTTCCACCTTGATCCAAGAGCTTGCCAGGCTAGAGCTAGGGTAGCTCATGGCCCTAAAACATTACTGAATCCTGGGCTTCTTCCTCCAGAAACTGGGGCAAAATTCACCCAGAGTCAGAGGACGCTGACACTGATTTTGTACAAAGTCAGTGGACTTAGGGGAGGGAAAGAGAGAGTGTATGACAAGGGCTGGGACTCTCTCAACCTGGGCCTTGATTCACTCAGCTCCTTAAATTGATCCCTAAGCTGCTTATTTTCCAACCCATTTATTCTTCTCTCTGAGGATCTGGTTAGAGGTTATGGCCCCTTTTCAACCCTGTGTGTGTGTGTGTGTGTGTGTGTGTGTGTGTGTGTGTGTGTGTGTGTGTAACTCACACACCAAGGGTGAAGTCAATGACAGCAGTCCTTTTTACTCTGCTGTCTGTGGGTAGGGCACAGACTTGACCACTCAGCTCTGAGCAGGAAGCTTTTCATCCACTCGTCCCTCACAGCCCCCAAAAGACCAAACTTCAAGCCATGGGAGTGAGATACCTGATGGATAAATGATAGACATACAGATGAGAGGTAAAATATTACATTTATAGACAAAAATCACTAAATGGTGGGGAAAAAAAATGACAGAAATGTACGGGTTGGGGCAAAAGTAGGTGTGCTCACCAGGCCCACTGACCTGTTTTTTGGGCCGGTCTGACATCTGCCGTGTTTCCTACTGCAGATTCCTTCTCTGGGAAGAAGAGCATTCACAGGATTTTAAGGAAAGTGACTTCTATAGTCAGGAAGATGCTCTAAGCCCATCAGAGCTGGGCTATGACAGCTGAGGAATCAGGCAAATCTGGATCTCACAAATGACTTAAGGCCATGTTAAGTTAAACCTTTTCAACTTATTTGCATTCTGTGAACATTTAGTGGGCATTTTCTGTGTCCATCCCTATTCTAAGTACTATAGAGAATAGAAATTAATATCAAGGTAGGTTCTCACCTTTACTCATTACCTGGAGGAAGTCCCTTATTCATTCAGAAAATAGTAGGGGCTTTCCTGCCCAGAAAGGCATACCGCACCCCCTGCAAGCAATGAAATCTCACCTCTTAATGGCCCTGACATCAGTAAGAATTCAAAGGAACTCCAGAGGACTGTCAAGGTTAAAGCTGTTGGAACTGGTGCACGAAGAGGCAAACTTTTGTCAGCCCAAACGCAATCCTACCCTAACCTAATCTGGTAGAATTTCCCCATAGGAGTCTCCTTACAACATTCCCAAGAAATGACTGGCCACTCACCTTAGGCTCTCCCACCAGTAACTCCAGGTTTGCTGTCTGCCAGGGCTGCTTGCTCTGTGCTTGGGCAGCTTTGTCATGAAGTTCTGTCTTATACTGAGCACAGACCTGCCTCCTTGTAGTGTGGTCGTTCTGTCTTCCCAATGACACAGAACGAACTGTCCCCTCTTCTGCATGAAGGTACTGCTCTCAGGTACCTTCTGAGTGTTTCCTGGGCCCATTCACCCATTTCTCTCAATTCACCCTCCTAAGGCTTGCTTTTGTTTTCTTTCATCATCCTGGGAACTTCCTATGGACAAACTCCCTGTGATGGATTCAGAGTACAGAACAGTACTCTGGGTTGGTGAAAGGCTCTCACTTGCATTTACTGGAATCATCAACCACCCCCTCTCCAGGGCATTCTGCTTCTGTTATTTCCACTCTGGATCCCACTTCCCTGATTGTCAGAGGGGGATAAAAATGATACTTTCCTCAGAGGGTTGCTTGCCAGTTAAAGCAGGTAATCTATGTAAAGTATTTAACACATAACTAAATGAAGAGTTAAGGGTCAGCCTCTGGAGCCTGAGACAAAGATTTGCAGGCAGGGGATTTGAGGGGGAGAGTGATGGCATGAAATAGGAATGAGGGTTCACATACCTGTCCTGGGAAGAGTGAAACAAGAGAGAAGGCCAATACATGGGTATGTTCCTGAGTTGGTCACCACTGTTTCTGATTAGAGTTAAATCCTACTGGGGTCCTCTGCAAATCAGTGTATCTTGGAATTGTCCTCCCGAGGGATGGAAGAGAGGAGCATCTATCATTGCCCACTGCCAAAGTGGCCTTCGTGTGTCTTAACTTCCTCACACTCTCTGAGCGCATATGGACATGCTAGCAGGTGCCCACATCTCCCACATTGAGGAGTCTGAGAATCCCTCAGAAGCAAAAGAGATAACAAGGTGCAGCAGAAGCAGGGTGCTATCAGGTTATACTTGCATAAAGGAAGTTGTAAGAAGTGTCCAATACCTAGTGCTCAGTAACTTTGTTATTTTTCTTTCTATTATCATCATTGAAATTAATGCAAGCCCAAAGTCATATTCACTTTTCGTTAGCCAGCCACCTGCTAGTTCTGGTCATTCTGTTGGCACAGAGCCAGATTTCTCCAGTAACCTCAGAGCTGCACAAAGTGATCTCTATTGTCTACAGTGACAACTTCATAAAAATTGCACACTCAGCAAAGCATTCTGATCCCCCTCTCCTGGAGATTTCCTTTGTGACCCTAAGGTATCTTATGTTTACTAAATCTGAGGCTCCTAATTTACAAAATGAGTGGTGAGGGTTGTGAGGATGGCATCGCAGAGCCCTTTCAAGGCTGAAGGAAGTGGCTTTTCAAAGGCACCTGCAAGGAGGAGCTGTGGAGTGGTCTGCCCCCAAAGAAGACAGGGCACCCTCCATTGGTCAGTGGTCCCCAGAAGACACAGAGAGTCTCTCTGGAATGTGGAGAGAATGACTAAGGGGCATCAGCTCTGTAGCTGCACAGGTGGAAACCATGGGAGAAGGTAACACGCTCGGGAAGATTGTTTGGCACACTGACCACTGGCTGCTGTACCCCACAGGCAGGTCACACACTCCTCAGTGCAGATGAGAAATATGTGGAAAGTGAGAGGCCGGACTGTACCCTCTCTTCCCTACTTTAAGTCCCCCGGGCCAAATCCTGGCCTATCCTGAGGAAGGGGACTCTAGACTGAAAGCCCAGACTTGCCCAAAATAGACTTGAGCAATGGGGAAGGGAGGTTTGACAAAGCACAACTGAAGGTAGAGATTAAAGGAAAATCTCTTCATGTGTGTGCCCTGCAGAGTCCATTTGTGGAGCTGAGTACCCGAGCAGACCATTGCAGGCCAGTTAACAGCATGCCCGCATCTCTGACTTACTTTCCTATAAAGCAGTCCATGGAGTGGAAAGATTTGGGCCAGCCTTCCTGCCCAAATCAGAACGTCATGCTTGATTGTCTTCATTCCTTTCCTGGAAGTGATGCTGAATAAGAATCAGATGGAGCCTCTGTCTCCTACTTTTGTGTAATTCACCCGGGAAGGCGACTGGCCAGGGCGGGTAATTACCCCTGGCCTCCCCATCTGTGCTGAGATGAACCTGGCACTCAGCCATGGGTGCTTCGGCCTGTGCTCCAGGCAAAGGAGCTCCTGACAAGCAAACTGACACTTCCCTTGCTGTCATGCCAGCACGAGGCACAACTTTAATTAAATGAGGTTGCTTAAAACTGCGGCAGAAGAGCTGGGACTCAGCCTCTTCTCCTATGACATCACCCTGATTGTGGGCATTCTTCCTCCTTTCCTTCGGACTAATCTTCCCTGGGCAGCTGCCGTTCTCTGATTTCAGACCGCTGAGGTTTCTGTAACTTTTGCCTTCAAAGCCCTTTGCAAAAACAAACTCTGAGGCCAGATCTGGTGAGTGGAGGGGGCAGAAAGAGCTTCCTCTCTGTGGGATGCCCCTTTGGGAAGAATAATTCTTTTTGTACCCTCTCGCAGTCACCTCTGTCCCTGTCTGGCTGTGTATGTTTAGTAAGAATCAGAAATGTGAATGTCCCACTGAGCATTGTAAATTGTCTCAGAAGTATCTCATTTGCTCATATTCTATAAGCATGGGTACAATCCATGGGGAAAATAAACCATGTGTCCCAGTAACCATGTTGTTGTGATATCCACAGGGGCCTGGGCAGTCCCTCCAGGGCAGAGCTGAGGGGAAAGCATTGTTCCTGCAGACCTTGGCGACCTCAGGCTGTCTCAGGCTGCTTCCTCAGCATTATACTGGAAAAGCAGGAAGGAATGGGGGGTCTGGGAAGAGGGCATGGTCATATTTCCACATAGGTCTGGCCAAGATCCAGTTGGCCATCCTCCCGGGCACCATGGCCAGGTACTTCCTGTTAGAAAAAAGACGGGGGCTTTATTTATTTTTATATTTAGTTGTTTTAAAAGTGGGGACCTCTTTGCTTGGAGGTGGGGATGTCTTTTCCCTTTAAGTAGGATATTGTAATTCTGTTCTGGTTTCTTGAAGTTGATCTTTGGTAGGCTGCCATATTTAAAGGAAGGAGAAAAATCAAATAAATAATCTCACTGTGCTTGATAGCTGGGTGTCAGAGATGGATGGGGAAGATAAAGGCCTATTCCTGGTGACTTATTCTTGGTATGCAATTTGTCAGGACAGGGAGGAAAGCCTCGGAGAGAATGTTTAATGAGAGGAAGTGGAGAGCGATGGGCCATGTCCACCTTCGGCAGTGTGATCCCGGGGAAAGGAAAGAGTGACTTCATCAGCCCCTCTTAACGGTTTTTAATTTTTGAGTGCATTAAAATTCTTTTTAAATAAGTGAAGAGTTCTGAAGGTTTTTTTTTTAATAACTCTGACTTGACTAAAAGTTGGATTAAGAATGTCATTTTTTTCCCTGGAAATTTTCCCCAGCCTTTGAAGTATTACCAACTTTATTCTCCCTTCAGAGAGAAAATGGTTGTTTTGAAAGTTGCCTTTTAAGCAGCAATGATGTTTTTTCTCTTCTGAGAGCTGCTCTTGTGCACTTCAAAAGCAGAGCATGTCCGCCTTCTCCACCCTGTTTCTCCCCTTTGAAGTAAGTGTAGGGGCAGCCGCTGTCTCTTAATCACACTCTCTGGTATTTCTATGGCACTTTACAGTTTTCAAAGCTCCTTCACAGCCATTATGTTATTTGATCCTCACAACAACCCCTGAGGTAGGCAGGGCAGGCCTCTTTATCCCCATTTTACAGATGAGAAATCTAGGGCTCAGAGAAATCGAGATTTGTCCCAAGGTAATAGGACAGCCCAAACTAGAGGAGACTAGAGCAGTACCAATCTTTCGATGGCCACTTCAGGGCTCTTTCTACCAAACTTCACTGCCTTGCCCTGTTGGCATTTGGAGAACCAGAGATAGAGAAGCTGGGGTAATGGGGACACTTGATGTTGGTTTCGTCCAGTGTACGAGATGTGTGGGCTCTCTGAGTCTCTCTGGGTACAGTTCTGGAGACTGTGCTAGGGAGAGACTCACATTAAGATTTTCCCTGCTACAATGGAGCAAAATACAGTCAAAGTAAAGCTGAGCATTGACAGATCTTGCCCCCTGCTCCCATGTAACCATGTTTTAGCTCTCCAGTGCCTGCTCCCCTCACCTTCAATTCTAGCAGCTGTTGTTACTTCTCCACCCACCTCTGGACTCAGCCCAGGGAGCAAGAACATCAGATGCTCTGTCTCATAGCCACTGGTTCAGAAGTCACTGGCCCAACTAGTCCATGGTGATACTGTCTTTCAATGACTAAATTTCGGCTCATCTCAAACCTATCCCAGTATGTTATTAATTTTTGTCCACAGCTTAATCCCTATGTCTAGGGAAGAATTTAACTGGAAATTCAAGCTTCCACAATAACCAGTCATCCCTTCTTTCTACCTGTATACCCAGTAACTGAAACTTATGTAATCTTATTTCAGTGTGGACACTTAAAGCTCAAGACACTTCATTTATTCATCTTATCGACTGGTTCATCCAACAAGCACCTTAAGCACAGTAGCTGCCCCTGAGACGTTAGCACAGAAACGAGTGGGTCCAATGTGAGAAGAGACAACGGTGCTTTGAGGTGGAAGTGCGAGGGTGGGAAGGAGCCCATGTGCTATGGTCATCTCAGTCTACAACTGGGAGTCAGAGAAAGCTTCTCAGGGAAGGAAAGGCCTGATCTGGCTCCTGAAATGTGAGTAGATGTAAGCCAGGCAAAGATGGCCTAGGAAAGGGTCTAGGGAGGAAACAGAGAGAGAGGGCATTCTTAGAGGAAGAAGCCACATAGAGACATGCTGGAAGGTGAGGGGATCATGCATTGGGGAGCTAGAAGTAGCTCAGTGAGACAGAGCATTGAGTTTGGGGGAAGAAGAGAGAGGTGATATTTAAGTCCAGAGTGTGAGAGCTTAGGCATAAAGGAACACATTCAAAATCTCGGACTTTATCCCAAAGGCAATGTGCAGCTTTAATAAGGGTTTTAAGAAGGATAATGGCACGCTCAGATTTGCATTTTAGAAAGATCATTATAGTTGTATTCCAGAGAACCCAGTACAGATATACAGAGACCCAGCTCTTCCCACAGGCCTGCTCTGGACACAGGCAATTTGAAAGGGATATTCGGAACAGCATGCTAGTTCCCAGTTTTCCTGGATTCTCTAAACTCTACTCTTATTTAGCAAGGTCATCGGAAAACAAAATGCTTGGCTTGGGCTGTTTTCATTCCTCCACAGACCTGCCATTGCCGAGCTAGAATTTAATGATCTTTCATTTATGTAAGAACCATTCATCTGGAAAAATGCTCTGTGCTTCTGTCAAACTGAAGTTAAAGACACTTTTCATTAAATAATCAATATCCTTTATTTGAGGAGCCTCCCTTTTAGAACTTTGTTTTATTGAACATCATGAAAAATATTTAATATGACTTTCCTATATGTAATATGGGGGTCATGTGATTACCTTTCAGGGCTTTATAGACCGGGACCACCTATGTGAGAATCCTTGGATCCTCGGATCCTCTTGAGCACTAAATTATCTGATAACTTCTCATGATTTACACATAAGCTTTGATTCTAGGAGCTGGTGGATGAAAGTGGGCTTGGAGCCAGGTACCAGATTTGAGCCAAAATCCTGGCTCTACCAATTTCTATACCTGAGACCATAGACAAGGTGTTTAATTTCTATGAACCTCTGCTTCTTATCTCTTACTCTTGGAAATTAATACTCCACTGAGTTACTGAAAGGAGTGAATGAAATAATATGTAGAAAGTGCTTGCCACATAGTAGGCTCTCAATGAATATTGATACCTTCTTTCTGCAAACAAACAAGTGGGCTTCATCTCATCAGAGTGTGTGGATGATATAATTCAGCTTGTTCCTCTACCCTTCTTTACTGGTAGGAAACTCAGCGCTCACTCAGGGCTCAACTGCAGGCTCCGGCCAGCATCTATGCAAGTGCTCCTTTGTTCAGATTTCTGTTGGTTTTCATTTTGCATCATTCTACTTTGTGTGTGTTTATATATTTTATGACCACCTCAAATATGCTTTTGAAGGTGGCAGATTTAAGTCCATAAAAGGTTACTAAGTTAACTAACATCTTGTTAGTAAGTTCTAGCTCCTGGAGTTGATCATCGTATGGAGAACTGAACAATGTGTTGGTCTTTGACCAGAAGCTTAAAATCCAGCATCAGCTCTAAATGTAATGGTAGGAGAAATTGTGGGTGAGCTCTTGTAGAAATAGCCACACGTCTCATAACATATCCTACTGTTCAGTGGTAGTTCTCGGAGGTAATGTGTTGAGTAGTTATCAAAAGCAAAGTACTCACTGGCCCATCAAAAAGGATGTCTATGACAGGGAAACGGTCTGGGGACGAAGCCCACTCATTTGATTTTAGGCAAAGCTTGACTGGGCTTCATACAGTGTCACTAGGACCTGGATTGTCTCTGTCTCAGCCTGCTCTCTTATGTGTTCTTAGGCTTGATGCTTAGACTCAAGTTCCAGCAAGATACTGGTTGTAGCTCCAGTCCACAGACTTTCAGGATCAACCTTAAAGTTCTTTCTGTTCTTGTCCCAGAAATCTTAGCAAAGTCTTCAGACATCTTATTTATTCTGATTGAATTTTATTATATCACCTCTGAGTTTTTCTTATTGTGATCAGTGTGATGTGATGCTCTGATAGGCTTAAACCCATCTAAGCCTCAATTCTGAAACTGGGGATGGCTCATTTTTACCTAATTTTCAGGGACCAAGAATGAGAAAAGAATGGTTTCCCCAAAACCCAATGGCATTACTTTTTTCCTGCAGAAGGTGAATGGATGCTGTATGGCAAAAGGAATGAATAAAACAATACTGGGGCCACCTCTGTGTTGCTGGACCTAAAATTCTACAAACTGTGTTTCCCAGGCTCCATTGTCAACTGGCTTCCTATTAAGCTCTTCTAATGGGAGGCAGTGTAGGAAGACTGTAGAAGAGCAGAGGGAAAGGGAAAATTTCTTTTGGTTTTCCAGTTTCCTTATTCTTCCCTCTAATAACAGCAGAAGGTTGGCTCCAGCCCCAGCTTCTTTTGGCCCTTCCAGCACCTTCCTCTATTTTCTCACCCTCCTTGTTTCTGGACATCTATCTAGGGTAGACTACATGTTCCAAAGGACAGGTGCAAAGTCTGTCCCAGGGGGAAATAGCTGATACACCAAAATAGCTGTAAGATTTTGCTAATTTACATAAGCAGAGACCTGGAAAATAGTCTGGGGGTGATTTATAAGGTGATAAAGCAAGAAGGATTGAGAATTGTCTATCATAGTGGATAAGGCTGAATTTATCTGTATGATTCTTGGTTAGTTGACTGAAACCTGAACTCAGTGATGCTGAGATGCTCAAACTTCCCTGGCATAATATAGAGGACAGAATCAAAATGCTTAAGAAAATAAGACTGTTGAGGTAGATTTATCTTGTGCAGCCTCCATGCTTTCTCAGCCTCACTAAATCCACTGAAAGTGTCCAGGTTTGACTTCCTTAATTAAGGTATTATGAAGAGCAGTCTTACATAGCTCTGTTGTGGCCATATACTGACACATGGTTCCCAGAATTCTGAAATAGCTGAGACCAAACTACCAGAGACAAGATGGGCAGAATTACATGAGCAAGCAGCAAGGATGAAGTGGTAATTACCATTTGCACCATTTGAACCTGCAGAAAGTTTTAGCAATGACTAGTTGATCACAAAGTTCCTAGGAATGAAATATGTGGGACGCCTATTAAACCGTTACCAAAATGTACAAAACAGGGAAACTACAGTCTGATGGTCAGAAACATGGAGAGAGATGCCAAAATAGAGAAGACTGGTCTCCCCACCCCTCCCCCGTTTCAAAGCCTTAGTCAGTTCAGGACCCAGAACCCCTCGATTGCAGTGAAGGCTGAATTCTTTTGAGACAGATTCCTATAACACTACTTCCACACATGGCTCCACAAAGTCTCCAAAAGGATATAAAGCCATTTTCTTGGGTGATTGTACATGGGTTAATGGGTAATATTGAGACCTTTCAGGAATTAACTAGACACTGACTCTGATTTACTGGTAATCTTTAAGGATCCAAATACCACAGTGGTCCACTGGCAGAGTGGAACTAATGGAGCTTTAGTGATAAATTGAGCCTAATGCTGTCTCGTGGTAATCTGATGGTCTATAGATCCTCCTTGTGTTTATTTTCCTGGTTTTTTTTTTAAACACATAATTAGAGTAGCCCCACTCAACAACTAGTAGAATGTCCACATTGGCTCCCTGACCCAAGAAATTAGGACCCTTGTGAGAGGAGAGACCATGCACAAACCTCTGGAATTTGCTATCCCTACTAGGATAGTAAGCCCAAAGCAAAACCATGTCTCAGGGGAAACTGCAAAGGCTAGTGCCATCATCGAAGACTTGAAAACGGCAGGGGTATTCATTCTTCTGCCCACATCCCATTGAATTTGGTCTGCTTGATTTGTGCAGAAGGTGAATGGATCTTGGAGAATGGGTGTGGAATATTGTAAACTTAATCATGTGCTAATTAACACCAATTACAGCTGCTGTTCCAGATGTGGAATCTCTCCTGGAACAAATCGATACAACCCTTGGCACCTATTACACAACTATTTGTGGAGCAAATGTTTTTAGCACCATATTGAGTTATAAGGGCAGCAAGACGGGATTCTCTTTCACCTGGCAGGGGCCACAGTACACCTTCATTGTTTCCCCCAGGCTACACCAATTCTCCTACTCTTTGCTATAATCTAACCCAGAGATATTAATCATTTTGTCAATCCCCAAAACATGACACAGGTCATGGCTGGTTCTGAGAATCAAAGTATCAAGTACCTAAGAAGGTTTAGTAAGGTAGGTAGGTTAGTGCCGGAAGGTTGGGGATAAACCTCCAAGGGCCTACAACCTTCACAACATGTCTGGAGTTCCTATGAGCTCATGGGATGTGCCCTTCAACAGGAAAGACAAGTGCCTGCACCTTGTGCCACCTACCACTAAGAAGATGGAACAGTATTTATGGGGCTCATTTGAATTTGGAGGCAACATATACCACATTTGAGTGTGATGTTCAGACCCACTTATTATGCAAACAGAGTTTTGAGTGAGTCTCAGGGAAAGTGAAGGATCTGCAGCAAGTCCAGGTTTCAGGGCAAGCTATTCTGCTGATATCACACAAAGTATCTAAAGCTCTATGTGCCTTCTGGCAAGAATCACTGTGGAGAGCCTTAGGAAGTTTGAAGAAAAACTCATCTCTCTTCTACAGATAAGTATTCCTTTGAGAAATAGATTTTGGCTTGCTATGTGGCCCTGATAGCACCTCAGTGCCTGACCACGGGACTCCAAGTGATCTGAGCTGCTGATCATGGATTATTACTGGCCTCTTAAGCCATAAGGTTAGGCATGCATAGAAGCAATTCATTATCAAGTGAAAATATAAATGATACAAATGATCAAGTTCAAGCAGGTCTTGCAGGAACAAATTGAACTTACAGGCAATTGAGACTCCTAAGCACATAGTCCAGCTGCACTGCCTCCTCTCCCTCCAGATATATCTATGGCATCATGGGAAATTCCCCATGAACAATCAGCTCCCTCATCACCCCTC
Source organism: Macrotus californicus (assembly GCA_007922815.1). Taxonomy (NCBI): domain Eukaryota; kingdom Metazoa; phylum Chordata; class Mammalia; order Chiroptera; family Phyllostomidae; genus Macrotus; species Macrotus californicus. The sequence continues at coordinate 19,719 of VMDR010006447.1, read as the reverse complement.
CCCTAAATTAGAGCCTGATTTACAGATAGTTCTACATGACACACTGACATCCACAGGAAACAGACCACTATAATTTTACTGTTTAGATAGTTTATAGTGTGAGGCAAAAGTAAGTTTATGGCTATGAGTACACAAAACAAAGTTTATTCTTGTATTATTATTTATTAGTTATTGTATTGTTTTCTATATGAACAACTTTAAACCTATTTTTGCCCCGCCTTGAACCATCACCTCACATAGTTCAAACTGTATATCATTACTATTCTACCAAATGTTCTGGCTCACACTCCAGAGTGCCCATTCTTGTTTGGAAGCAGGCAGCCTGATATTTCTGATTTTCATCCTCAGCAGGCTGGCTTACATCTTAAAGTGGCAAGACAGTTGCTGCCCTTCCAGACAGTCATGGCCAAGGAAGAAATGATAAAGGAAATGCCTGCTGACTTTCCCGTTAGTCAACAAAACAACCTTCCAGAAAACTGCTTACGGTTTCCTTGACTGTAACTGTGTAGTATGACCACCTCAGCTGTGGCAACGATGGAAAGTATTTAACTCTTCATGTTCTTGTAGTGAAAAGTGGCAACGAGAAGGGGGTTGGGAATGGCCACTGGGTTCACCAGCCAGCAGTGTCTGTTGCAGGCAGAACTAGTCATTCACTGTTCTTAGTGACAGAAACTGCTTCGTGAGACCCCTCCTGGGAATGCTACCCCACCTTTAGACAATAGATGCTGGCCATCATTTTCTGTTTCAGAAAACAAAAGTAAATTCAAATCATCTGAAAACATCCAAATGAGTGTAAGACACAGATATTTTTTATGTCATTGGTAAATTTGTGAGAAATAAGGGCATTCCTTGCAGATCTGATTCTTGCATTCAAGTTTTTAAAGGAGAGTTAAGTAGGTTTGGGTCAATAATGAGGTTGAACAACTCAGGCCAGGTTTGATTTCTGTCTGTGGTGCAAACAGTTGATAACAAAATCAATATGTGCTTGCAGGTCTTGCGTTGCCTTTACTAGAATTTCCAATTAGGGGAAATGGACCTCACAGAGTATTTTAGGTTCAAGTACATAGGTCTACAGTTTGTCTAAAACAAAGCTGGTACCAACTCTGAGGATATATTCAATGGGATGATATATCAAAAATTTGAGGGAGCCAGGGATTACCCTCTTTAATTTATTAAGTAGACTCGTGGCCTTTTCCTGCCCAACTATCTGGAGTAAATTATGTTTTAAGAAGTATAGTCTATAACCCAGGGCAGGTTTAAGGGAATCCTGGAATCAGAATTCATTTCAAAAGCACTTTTCTTTGGCTTGAGGCAGCTTAATTAGATACTGTGTCAACACTGGGAGAATTCTGTATTCCATTTGGCATGGAGTGGGCATCGTTCGCCACAGATCCAGGAGCCACGTTTCACCCGGACATTCCACAGGACCACTCTGAGGCCTTGCCAGAAGCTGCCTTTTTTGCATGTGTGCATGTGTGACAACATTTTAGTAATTTAAAAAAATTGCAGTACAACATACCTATAGAAAAAATCACAAATAATAAATGTCCTGTTGGCTGTATTTTAATTATCTGGACACATGCATGTAAACTGCACTCATACAAGAAACAGAATATTATTAGCACCCCAGAAGTTACCGTCTTTGTGTTTGCCTTCCCTATCAGTACTATCCCTTCCAATGGTGACCACTCCCCCAATTTTTTTCTCCAGTTTTACTGAGCTATAACTGACATATAATATCATATAGGTTTCAAGTGTACAGCATAATGATTTGATACATGTATATATTGTGAAATGATCACCACAATAAGTTCAGTTAACATTCATCACCTCACATAATTCAAATTGTTTTCCCTGTATGATGAGAAACTTAAAGATCTACTCTTCTAGCACCTTTTACATATACAATGCAGTATTATTAACTGCAGTCACTATGCTATACATTGCATCCCCAGGATTTATTTATCTTCTAGTTGGAAATTTGTACCCTTTGACCACCTTTATCTATAGGGAACCGATCCGCTTGGCAAATGTAGCACAGCTCTGTCTGAAAGCAGGCAGGTGCGTGTCGGCACACAGGAGCAAACCCGTGGATCAGTTCTCCCATGGGGAATCAGACCTGCATTGTTCCTAGGCTGCTTTGAGGCTTGCATTTGCTAAAACTCCCTCACCCTGAATTGAGGCAGCAAATGTTTACTGCAATCTGTGCTAAACCTCCCAAGGATGGAGTGTAACCAGTTCAACCACCTTTCCCCTTTGCATTTGCAAATGTCCTTCTCTTTGAAGTAATTAGTAACATTCTTTCCTTTGTTATCTATAAAAGGTAACCACCTAAAGTGAACCTGTGCATAGTAAATGAGGACCATCCTCGATGTAATGTACCTAGAGTATCAATAAAAGCCTGTTGAGGAAGGGGTCGGGGTTCTCTCTCTGGCCCTCTCTCTCATTTAGAGAGCGGCCATGCCATCCCTTTTTCTCCACAAGACTTCTGTAGTCCACGTGCATTTGTTCGCCGTTCATCACAGCCACAACACACCGACCCCGCAGGCTGGAGTCCACATCATTCATCCATTTCTTCTGCCTCCTCACCCCTCACCTCTAGTAACCTCCAATCTATTTTCTGTTTCTATGAGTTTGTTTTCTTTCAGATTCTACATATGAGTTCATATGTTGTCTGCCTTTCTCTGTCTGACTTATTTCACTTAGCATAATGCCCTCATCGATCTGTTGCCTCCCATACATGCCCCAACTGGGGATCAAACCCACAACCTAGATATGTGCCCTGAACAGGGATCGAATGTGCAACCTCTTAGACGATGCTCCAACCAACTGAGCCACCCTGCCAGGGCCTCTCTTGACTTTTATCAGCATATATGTGATTCACCTGCTTTTGAAACTTATATAAATAGAATCAAAGAGCATGCAGTCCTTTGTGTCTGGCTTCTTTCACTCACCATCACAATGGCGGGATTCATCCATGTCAGCACATGTGGTTGTAGTTCACTCATTCTCAATCATATACAATACTCCATTGTATGAATACACCAATATTACTTTATCCATTCTTCCGCTAATGGTCATTTGGCTAGTTTCAAATTTTAGGCTATCATGTACAGTGTTGCCATGAATAATCTTGTACATGATTTTTCATGCCTTTATGGACATGTTCTATTGGATAAAATTGCTGTGTCATGAGGTATGTGTATGTTTAGCTTAATAGACATAGTTGCTTCTTTCCTAGAATTAACAGTCATCCAGAATCAATAGTCACTCACAGTCTTGGGGACTCTGGCCTAGGCCTTCCTCTGGAAGCAGCAGGGTCTCTGGCTTTTTACTAGGGGAAAAAGAACTTTGATGAAAAGCATAATGAATTCATAAGATGTTTTCACAAACACCTCTTAAGTTCCATGTTGCTGATTTTCCTCGATTTTTAAAAAATTATTGTTAGGTGTTTCTTGGAAATTCTCATGTAACTAACCTCTTTAATGCTTATACTTGGGGTAGTCATGTGGGCACAGGTAGGTACTTCACCTATTTTACTCCATCAAACTTCATAGCAAGCCTCTGAGGAGACTTACTTTCTGCTAGAGATGGAAAAACCCAAAATTAGGAAGGGGAGTTGCAGAGCACATACGTGCAATATGAGACCAGTCTGCTTGTCTCTCTCTGTCATTTGATATTGTCTCCTAACTTATCCTGCTACCTGGCTTTAAGATATTTGGAATTTACTAAAAAAAGAAAGATATATTCCATAACTCTTCTCCCAACCTGCTGTTCTCTGTTATCAGAGACAGTGTGAGAAGACTGCTGGTAAAAGTTAAAGCTTTGACACCGTTTGAAAATCTACAAAGTGGCATCAAGGGAAGAAAAGCGAGGAGGCTCTATAAAGCTGGCAGTGCAGATCCAGTTAGCCTGAAGAAGGGAGAACGTGGTGGTGCGGGTCCCTGCACCAGGGCCTGGATGACAACATTGTCCTGAGCAGGCAGGGCAGGGCTGCTCCACCCATGCACCCATTCTCCAATAAATGCTTTGAATGACTTTCATGTCAGCATTAGGCTGGGCCCTCAGATAGAGAGGCACATGGTGTCTGCCCTGCAGGAGCTCATAGTGTGCTGGAGAAGGCAGGCAGTTAAGCAAATAATTGCACTAAAATGCTAAGGTGCTCTAAAAGAATAAATGGGGGCTAGACTGGGACACCAAAAAGGAACCAGTTCTCCTGCAGGGAGAAGCCGAGGATGTGGTTAGGAGGAATCTAATGAGGATGAGCTTGAAAGATAAATGGTGGATGGCATGGGAGCCCAGTGTGAAGGGGAGAATGAAGCTTGAATGTGGACAGGGACTAGGCATGAAGGTCGGGGAAGTGGCAGGTCAGATGCTCTTGAGTTAGCCCATGGCAGGAAGGAAATGCTGAATTTCTTTCCTCAGAACCCTAGGCTGGGTGTGAGGACTGTTCTGCCCAGACATAAGATGATGGACATTTGACCACGATGAGGTAGAGCTGCTCCTCACAAAAACGAACCATTGGAAATTTACAGGACTCTTGGCCATGGACAGTTACCAATACCCTTTGAAACTGAGATATGGAATCTTATGAGTGTTTGTCCTCCAAAGTCTAATGCTCCCTGGGGCCCAGTCTTTCCTGTGCTGTGTCTGAGAGGAATGCCTTTTGTCAGTGAAGTGAGCTTTCACACTTCCGAGGAAGAAATTTCATACTCTCAGTGACCTCGAACAGGGCTCAGTCCTCCCGAGAGAGAAGCTGCTGCTGGCAAAGTGTTGAGAGGGTTTGAGTGCTACCCACCCGCTTGCCAAGTGTGCTAAGGAGGTTCACCCAGGGGCATGTGAATTCCCTGCAATGGAAAAAGAGAACGGTATTTTTCCTGACTATGATCTACTAGCAGGGATGAAAAAGAGAGCCTGAATCTCTGCCCATGCATGGAGGGGAAGAATCCCACCTGGTCTGTCTCCTGTCTCCAGGCTCCTGAAATGCTTGAGAAACCTGTTCTGTAACTGAAGGCAGGGGAATCAGGGGAACTGATGAAGAGAGGCTCAGAGGAGTTTCTTCAGGAAAAGGCCAGGGTGAGGGCCCAAGGGACCCTGTGTCTTGGGTCTCAGAGATACAAATGTCTCCTCTAGACAAAGAGCTTGCTGATTCCCAGGCAGGCTTGCCACCCACCCCATCCCCAACACTGGTTCAGTGGGAAAAATGTTCAGGAGAAAGGGGCTCTGTGGCCTTGGGCTAGGGGAAATGGATAAGGCTTTCCTACAGAGACATCTATTTTTGCTCCTTCTACTGTAACAGATTCTGACTTTTCCCAGGACCAGACACATGGTCCACACTGGACCAATCTCATATCCTACCCTGGGAGATAGAATTAGGGGGCAAAGGAAGATAAAGGGTTGGTATGTGTCACTTGAGAAGGTCTCCTAGTTCCTGATGCTGCTGAAATGCATGGAACAGCCCTGTCCCTGAGACCACAAGTTTCCAGGCTAGCCTCTCATGCCTCAATTCTGTGAGCTACCTCAGCATCATTCCAATTAATCACACACACAGACTCCCTCCTCTCTTTCCTCCCATTTTGTCCCCCTGCTTAAGGCAATCAGAATTGGTTTCTCTTAGGCAGCAGAATCTTGGCTGATGTAGAAATTGGTTCCAGAAATTAGTTGTAGACAGCAGGCCCTCAGGCTATGTGGAATTGGCCATGGGCCTGAATGGAATGTATAAATATACAGAGAAGGAGTAGCTACTCTGTTACCTGTTGTGCTTACCTGAGATGCCTACGAGCCCAATGAGTATGCAGTGCTGGGGTCCAGCAGCCCTGCCATCGAGCACAAAAGGGATGAGGCATGGGGATGATGGGCCCTTGTGAGACCGTCTGATCGGCTAAGAAAATGTCCTAAGCTCAAACATCAAGAATCTCTCCTTAAAGTAAATTATCTCTCATTACTTGTGGCTGTTTGGCTGATAATTCTTTAAAGTTTTCAGGGATTGAATCTTCAGGTTTCTGAATGACAACATTAGCTAATTCACAACCTCACCCCCCAGGGGCACGGGTGGTCGGGGCTTGTAATACTGGGATGGGGATGTCTGTGAGCACTGGCAGACTTGAGGACCTGACTCTCTAAACTCCTGTGAAGTGTTCCCCTTGCCCCTCTCTTGCCTCCCAGAGTGGCTGACATTCTGGCCCAACCTCACCGTTGTTCTCTGAGTAAGGAAGAATTAGACTCAACATGGCCTGCAGGGTGAAATGAATAATGAAGGTAAAGAAAAAAAAGTAGTGAATGAAAGTAGCTGCGGGTCCATCATCTGGGGTAACGTGGGAGGCATATATTTTAAGAGTGCTTAACTAACGAGAGTGAAGTGTAATTTAAAATGAGGCAGAGTCTATTGTTATAAGTAAATCCATCAGACACTGTACCTGTTGTGTGCCTGCTTGGACTGTCAGCTGGATTTCAGCAATTGGATGCTTTCATTAATGAAAATGTCGACTGAAGACTGGCCCATGCTGGGTGAAATCAAAAGACCAGAAAACTCTGAAGTAGTGTGGAGAATGGAATTCAAAGACCTGTCCTCTTGCTATCTTCCTTGACAGAGCCCAAAAGACTCTTCTATCTCCTTGCCTTGAGAAAAAGATGGTAAGAAAAATGCCAGGATCTTTTTTAAATGCTCTACTGATAGTCCCCTCTGGGCCAAGAGTACTGAGATGGGACCACTGAGAATGGGCTCTTGGTATCCGCAAAGATGGGAAAACATGAGAGTGACATGGCCCAGGGCACAAAGTGAAGCAGTTTTTGTTCTCATGACAGACAATTTTGTAAGAGTGGTAGTCAGGATGGTAAATGGCCTTATATGCAGCGTCAACTGGCTGTGATCAATCAATCATGTGCCCCCAGAGACTGTGACATCTCAGCATCTGTGTCATTCAGGTCAGGTTAGGCTATGCTTAAGTAACAAATAACTCCTGTAATCTCAGTGACTTAAAATAATACAGATTTAAATCCCTCTCACTCAACACTATCTTGCACTGAGGGTTAGTTCAGGGGGGCAGCTGGGCAGGGCTATAGTCATCATGGTTATGAAGGGGCCCAAGTGAGTCACGCCCAAGGGAAAGAGATTAGGTGGGTCTCATGACCAGCGATTAAATACTCAGCCATAAAGGAGACACACCTGTGATTTCTCACTGGGAAGAAGTAGTCCCATAGTCCCATTCAACCAATAGGAGGCCAGGAAATGCAGTCTACTGTGTATTTAAAAGTGGAGAACTGAAAATATTTGGGAAAAAACTAATTCCTGATTATCACCCTATCCTCCTGAATATCACACAGCACCTATGACTCTGTGAGAAAGTTCCCTGTGGCCTTTTAAAATAACAACAGCAAAAATTAGAACTTGGCCTTCAGGTGGTTCCAACAGGATCTATCAGTACCACCAAGAAGTGAATGCTGGGGAGTTACATCTCTACTCAGAGATGGCCTGAAACACCACTGGGGAAGAGAAGTCCTCCCAGCAGGCCAGTTCTGCCTGGAAGGAGAAATGAGCAGAGGTAAGGGTCTGCACAATTCCTGATAGTGACTGCTGAACCGGGGGAGGCAGGTTTGGAACCTTGGAAGGAGCGAGACTGGAAGACTGCAGACAAAGGAGTAGATAAACTCTCCAGAGGGACCGAGAGCCTGAAAATACTCACACCTGCAGGAACATGCATCAGAAGGCCCTGGATTATGTCCTCCATCCATAACCCAGAAGCAGGAAAGAAGAAGGAATGACTTGTTGAGGACTCCATTTTGACACCAGCTGGGACGTGACACCCTGCAAGAGGTAGGCTCTACCCTGCGACATACGGGGTGAGACAGAAGTAGGATTACAGTTGTTCAATAGAGCCTCTCTATTATTAGTAAATAATAACACAAGAGTAAACTCTGTTTTCCACACTCACAACTGTAAACCTACTTTTGCTGCACCCTGTACGGTCCATATGCTATTTCTATGGAATCCCAAATTCACGGGTTCAGGAAGCAAAAGGATGGTACTGCTGACAACCCTTCAGTTTTGCTTCTCATCCTTGTGATTCAAAGCTCTGTTATATTTTTAAATTTTTCCTTACATACTAAAAAATTCACTCTTTGGGGTGTAGAATTCTATGGGTTTTGACAAATGCAAAGAGTTATTTATCTACCACCCTGGTCATTGTATAGAATAGTTCTATTACCTTGAATTTCCCTCATGCTGCTCCTCTGTTCTGCTAGATGTTTTATTGTTCAGCATCTACTAGAAAACAGAAATGGTTGTGTGCTGACCCGGGCCTGGGATGGGGATTCTCGAAGCAGCTCTTTCATAATTCTCTTCCCTTAGGGTGATGAGAAGAGCCTTGGCTGTGGAAAGCAATGTGGGAGTGGGCTTTATGTATCTGGGATGAGAATGGAGAAAGGACAAAAGAAACTAACCACGTCCTCAGAGACTGCGGAGGGCAGGGCAAGCCTGGAACTCATAGCTGAACCTTATCTTCCTTTGTGAGGCCAGCAGAGCCTCAGGCCAGGAAGGCAAGTCTGCAGGCTGCTGAGCACAGGCCCATTCAGCTAACACCCAGTCAAAACAGGGCTGTGGTAAAGGGTTTGGCCTCCTTTCCAGGCTGTTGAGGCTTGACCACACTGACTGGCCTTGTGGGATATGTGACCACCAGGCACTGCCTTCTCTGAGCTTACACATAGCTGGAGCTGTTAGGGCCCACAGACCCCCTACTCTGCCTAGAGAGGCCCCATCACGTTAGCACCCTCACAGCCTGCTGTGCCATTGTGTGATCTGCAGGGGTGGGGGACAAGAAATAGCAAAATGGGTAGGTCCCAAAATAAACAATTAACCTCATCTACCAGCCACAGACCACTGTTGGGCCTGGCCCAAATGGTGAATGAAGGGCCTCATTCTTGTGGCATTTGAAGGCACAGAAATGAGAGGGGAGAGAAGAGAGATGCTGAATGTAGGAGTGGATAGAACTGAAGCTGTTGTGGGCATTTCTGTGTGTGTGTGTGTGTGTGTGTGTGTGTGTGTGTGTGTGTGTGTGTGTGTAGGGGACTGAAGTAGTTGGGACAAAGGAGGAAGAGGAGCAGGATAAACTGAGATGGTGTAGAGGCAACTGTCTCACACTGGCCTCTGGAAGGAGAAAAGAAGCTAAGCTCTTGAGAGAGAGGGAGAGAGAGAGAGAGAGGCATCTTTTTGGGTGATTGCAGAGTGGGATATAAATCCCTGATTAATGATTCAGTAATAATTGCTTATAAATACTTGCTTTTCTTTCATCAGGGCACACCAATGTTCTACCAAAGTCTGGATACTGGGAACAAAAAATAGGGCCTATCTCTTTCCAGACATATCTTCTTAGCAAAACCTTTAATGGATAAGAGTGACTCCCATTCATGTGTTTGTTCATCTCTCTATTCATTCATGAGTTCATCCCTCAGCTTGTGGGGCCCTTCCCCAGAGCTAGGCTCTCCCTTCACTTAGATGGCTATTGGTAGGCCTCACCTTTCAAAACCACACAGTTCCCTTGGGTAGTTGCAGCAGGACCCAGCCCCTGGGGAAGGGACTGATGAGAATAAGGTGCCATGTCCAGGCCAAGGTTCCCAGCCCTCTGTGGGGAAGGGGGCTTCTCTTTCCCTCGTATGGCTGGATTGGGATTAGTCTAGAGCCAGGAACAGGGGAGAAGCGTAGCTTCAGGACTTATGTCAGGGTTCAGACCTCCAGTCTCCTGCCCAGAGAATGGGCCGCCATTAAAGACCCTAGAGGAGGGAGCAGAGATTTCTAGATTGGTGGCTTAACTCCTGTTGGTAAAGTGCTGGGTTGCTTGCTCTTGGTAGTGAGGTCATTGTCCTCAGGGCCTGCCAAGGACACTGGCTTGACCCAGCATGGTGCCTAGCCTGAAGTTTCCCTTGGTAAGGCTCATACTGCTGTTGGACCATGTCCATCCCTGAAGCCACTTCAGCCTTAGGGAGAGGAGCCTGTCACAGTGAACAGGAAATATGGAACAGCCTGTGGGAAGGTCATGACATTGTGGTACATGCTGTCAGCCAGCTCCTGAGTGGCATCTGCTCAAGGAGAGAAGCAGAAATGGCTGGTCCAGGTCAATTGAGATTGATTTACTTGACAAGTCCATGTTATCTGTCTCCTGGATTTCCACAGATGGCTGATCTTCAGTTGATATCACACTAGACGACTGAATGAGAGTGAAGAGATGGGCTGCCTGCTCAAATCCTGATCCCAGCACCCTACCCCAAACCCCTGTAACTGGACTATTTAACCCTTTTAGGCAGGCACAGCCTCCCACTCTTGGGCCCTGTATTTGCTCCAGGCAAGCACTCTGTAGGGAACCTGTGGTCTGTGACTTGTTGACTTGAGATTCTATCCATCTGGTATGGTGCTATCTCTAGCGTCCTGGGAAATAGAACAAAGGCATTCACCCCTTTTCTAGGATCTGCCTTTCTCTTTATCTTCATTTGATCCTGTGGACACTGTCCTCATCCTTTATGGTAAAAACCCCATCTCTGTGTCCCAGATTCTCTGTATCTCTGGCAGGCCCTAGTTGACCTCAAACCTTCCAGACATTTGTCCTGCCTTTGAGCCTATGTTTGGGACCCAAACTTTTCTCAGAATTTGTCTTGTTCTCGGTCTTTGTCCCACTCTGATCACCACCTGCAGGTTCCATCCTATCCCTGGACCTAAACATTGATACCCCTAAATGCTGTGCACACCTGCCAGGGTCCCTTATTTCTTCAGCCTTGTGCTCCATCCTGATGTTAAATGTCTGCCCAGACTACATCTTGGGATGCTGAACCCACTGGACATGTGTTTACTGGGGTCTAGGCTCCCAGTTCCTAGTGGATGGTTTAGTGCTAACTTCTGACCTCTTCCCATGGTCCTGTCTGCTGGGAAATGTTGGCAAGACCCCCTCCCACTCAGTGCTACCATGCTCTAACAGGCTGGTGCTGTGCCCTGTGTCTAGGGGTTGGGCCCGGAGGGTAAGGCCACCCCTCTAGACAGTGATGGAAATGCCAACGTTATATAGGTCAGCTGGGGAGAAAATACCACTTGTCTTTCTGGAGGTACCAAGTAGGACCATATTTTATATGAAGAGAGCTAAGCATATTCTTCTAGGTGGTAAGGGGTGCTTTGATGATCTCTACCAGAAGGATACAGACCAGCCAGTAGGAATGGCTGAGCTATGAGCTCTTAAAAATTGACTATTTTGTAATTGATTACTTAATGCCACGCTATAAACATTTATAGAGCACCTGTTATACTAAAAACAACCAGGGCCACATGACAGCAAGGAGGGATGCGATAGTATCCTAAGTAGAAAGAAATTCTTGTTCCAACAGAATGGCCTAGTTTTAGCCTGAAGTAGGGTTCAGGGTTTCCATTTGGGCTGGAATGTGAAAGAAGCCAGACCACCTGAAACAAACAGCTGAAGGTGGTATTTGTTATTATTAAGATACAAAAGGGAAGCAGAGCCTTGGAGGTGAGATTCTGAGAGACCTGGTCCCACTATCCCTTCTGCTTGAGGATCACCATCCCTAGATAGGTGGGCAGTGCTAGAATGATTATAAGCACGGGCTTTGAATGCAGATGCACCCAAGTTACAGCCTCACCTCCATCACTTGCCAGGTTTATGATCATGAATAATTTACTTAATCTCCCTATTCTTTAGTTTCCTCACTTGTAAAGTAATAATTCTAATACTTACATCAAAGAATCGTTATAGCAATTAACTGAGATAATGTATGCAAAATAATAGAGTGCTTGAAACATTGCAAATTCTCCATAAATGGTGTTTATTAGATTTAATCTATTTCCAACCTTGGGTGATGAGAATTTGTTTTTATTCAGAAAGGAGGCAGTTTCCTTTTATTACCCTGCTTGGTCATTCTTCTGTTGCCTGATGCTTGGACCTGCACCTTTCCTGAGGCCTAAGTATTGATCCAGTCTCTGCATCCTGGCCAACCCACTGTTTGGTCCTTTTCTTTGCCCATTGGGCCCCAAGCGCCAGAAGATGCCACACACCAAACCATGCACACAGAGTGCACACTACACTTACTTGTATGCTCTGTACCCATTAAAGGTGTCTTGATAATACATTTGAACTCTACCATAGCAGTTATGTGAACTTTGTGAGCTTTCTCTTAAGGAAAATGATAATAATAAAATAAACGTGTATATTTATAGGGATGGGGAGATGATAAATAAAGGCCCTAGCAAATAATGGGGAGATTAGGCTCCCTTTCCACTTCAACAAAGAGTGTATGATCATACAGCTCCAGCCTCATTCTCTTTCTGCATCCAAGTTGGGCCTTATGTAATCTTTCCCACTCAATACTAATTAGATATGCATGTGAACTTATCATTTTCACACCTTCTCTTCTTTTATCCAAATTAAGCATTTAATTGTCTAATAAGCCTGTTTGTGAGATACTCAAGGCCTGGGAGGGCTAGAGGAGGGGCTCAGAACCTAACAGTATGTGCAGACATGCAATGGGGGCTTGGCAAGCCCTTCCACCCCATCAGAGCATGTCCACCACCAAGAGTCAAGCTAGAGTTTGACCCGGCCAACAGCTTAACACACAAGCTCAGCTCAGAATTCCTTCAGGCTGATTTAGGTTTTAGCTAGGGATTAGTCTCCTCTCCTTTCTTTTTCCTTTTCTCCTCTCCTTTCTTTTTCCTTTTCTCCTCACATCTTTCCCCTTCCCCTGTGGAAATCAACTGAATAGAAAGTTTTCATGTTGTGTCCCATCTTTGTTTGGGCTTTGCATTCATTCATTAAACAGATGGCCATGAGGAGCCTACTCTGTTCCAACAATATTGGTTATGTCAAGGTAAGTAGCTTTGAGCTGAAGGGTGCATATATTTTGACCCTACTGAACACAGGGAAGAGTACAATGTGTGTTCAAGAAATACCTTCAGTTGATTTGCTTAATGTTCCCATGTTTAAAGCTTAAGAGAAATACTAATCATTTTTCAGATGGTAATGAAAAAGAAGACCAACCCAATAAGTTGGTTCACTGTTATGGTGGGTGGATACTTACCATGTGCCAGACCCTGTGCTGTACAGTTCTGCACTGCTATTCTCCTGTCTTCTCTTGGCCCTTCTCTGCCCTTCCCTTTGATCCAGATGCTCAGTCACTCAATAAGATTTTACCGAGAACCAGCTCTGTGGTGGCATGGAACCATGCACTGGGGATACAAGACAAATAATATCTGCTCTTAGAGACTCACCACCAGAAGATAAACATGTGAAAGGGAGGCCCCCTAACCCAACCCTGGGTCAAGGCAGAATGGTGTGGGTGTGCATCCTGCTTTCTTGTTGTCTCTGTCATGCAGTATCTGTAAACCACTAATAGTACAGTCTTTTGCTTTCCTGACACTGTCTTCTCATTCTAGCACCTTAGAGAGCACATGAAAGGACATTAGCCTTGAGTATTAATTCCACAAAGCATCTCATTATCCTTGTACCTAGCTTGTCACACAACAAAAAATGACAAACAAAGGAGGAAAAGGCTCTGCTTGGTAGGTTTTGTGCTGGGTTGAGGAGAGAGTTGGTTCTGGAATAGGAGAGATCATTGCCTCTCAGGACAAAAGTGGTCCTGCTGTAGGATATCACTGACAGAGGGTCTCTTCTATGACAACCTCCTCTCTAGGCCAGACTCTGTGATTCTAGAATATCTCCTCCTCTGCCAGCTTCAGGGCACTGCTCCATTCAGAACTTGAGCTGTCCTTGAAGTCCTTCTACTTATTCCTTGCATGCTTCCCCTCTTTCTTTTGCCTTTCAGAAGTCGCCTAAGGATCCTAATGACAGTCAAATTCCAGGCAGAACTGGGACAGGAAATCTGTGCTCCTCCTTTCCCACAGATGCACAGCTGTTCCCGCTCAGCGGGTGGAGAGCCAGGCCTGCCACTTACAGAGAGGAGAGAACTTAGGTGCCGCTGACTTCTGCCAGCGGGAGGACGAGATGTCTACATCCCATTGAAGGACATGCCCAGATCCTTTTTGGCCACGTGGTGAGCAGAAATCTGTCACTGAAGTCTGCTGCCTTGGCAGTCTACAGGCTGCAAGTTCATGGAGAGACCAAGAGCCAGGAAATAAGTTAGAAAGCTGTGTGACTGCAGGCAGACGTGAAGAGTCTGGCACTGTGAAGAACTCATAGGCAGAACCATCCAGCCACAAGATAAGGTCTCATTACCCCTACTCAGGGCAGAAGAAAGCCTAGCAGGATCCCAGAAGGCCATGAAGAATATTGTGGGGACTCCAGGGCTCTTTGACCACATTCAAGGGCTTATTTTCTCTTGATGTGAGTGCTTGGAAGGTTCCCTCCAAGTGGCTCCTGCAAATGGTGACATTCATTCCCCTCATGTTCTTCACTCTGCTGAAGGGTATCAGCGTTGGCATTGGGGTATGTGGCTGGGCCAGTTCTCAGACCCCCAGAGCTGTGGAGATAAACAGTGACTATAAGGAAGTTCTTCTTTATAGCGGAACAAAATTTTTTCCTCCCTACAATTTCTACCCATTAGTCAGAAGTTCCAGAAAACTGGGATTCCCTTTGTGTGACAATCTTCCAAATATTTGACGTTAGTCAAGAGTCACAACACTTATATTATCCAGGCAAATTACCCTATGTTTCCTATTACCCTCTCCAATAACTGTTTCTAAACCCCTCTTTATCCTCCTGTTTTCCCTAGATGTTTATAACTTGTTATTCAAAATTTAGTCCATGGACCAAGAGCATTAATATCCCCTGGGAGTTTGCTAGAAATGCAGAATCGTAGGGGTCATCCATTACATCCTGAATTAGAATCTGCATTTTAACAAGTTCTCTAGGTTATGTATATACACATTAAAGTTTGAGAAGGATTGGTTTATAGCACTTGATAGCAACATACACACACACTTATATGTAACCTCTATGCCAAACAATAGAATGATTAATTAAATTGTGACATATTTAGGCTATGGGATATCATGCATTATGCATAGAAACTACATAGAAACCTGAGGAAGAGCTAATGCTAACATTTAAAGAGAGTACCGATTACACCTCAGACTGTGTCCAAAGCATATTAGTAATTACCTTCTTGAGTCATCACCATAACCCCAAATGACAGATAACACTGCTATCCCCATTTTAAAAGTGATGAAAGAGGCCCAGTGAGGGTGAGTGACTTGCCTATGATCCATCACTGGAGCCCAGGCAGGTGAATTTCGGAGCCTGTGTGCCTGACCACTGCTAATGTACAATGACACAGCCAGTGTTACAGGACTGTGTCTAAGCTACAGCTGCAACTGTGAGGATATAAATTGAGTTTCCCTAATGATATCACATTGTGCTATTGTAATAAAAACAATTAAAAAACAGCATGCCCCAAACTGAGCACAGCTTTATCCAGCCCCAGCAGTATTCCTATCATCTCTCTTATATTTTCTTTCAATTTAAACAATGTTTACAATATAAAAAATAATACATAGCTATGATAAAAATTTTTCGTATGCAAAAAAGGATATAAAGTGAAAAGTAAAGTACTCTCTCCCCAAAAGCCCTCCTCCACTTTGAGATAACCACTGTTAGCAGTTTCTTATATATCTTTCAAAAAATGTGTTCTGCATTTAAAATAACGAGCACACACACACACACATATATAATACACACACAATCCACTCTTAGCTCAGATACATCTGTTAAAGCAGCCTTGTGATTGGCTTCTGTTTTATTTATGATAAATTGGAATACCCAGATCTTTCGCACATGAAGTGTTAAGTTTTTATCTCCATCTTTACAGATTTTTTTCTCACCTAAATGTAGGATATTTCATGTCTTCTTACTGAGTTTTATGTAGCTGGTTGTGTTCTAACATTCCAATGAGTTAAATCTTTTCCACTTCTGACTGTAATGCATATACGCTTTCTCTTTCACAAATCTAATAGTTATACCCTGCTCTTCCATGCCCAAGGAAGTGACTGCAGGGCTAGGGGGAGCAGAGGTGGTTTACGATGGTCCCTATTAACAGTGAAACAAAAAATTACACCAAAATGTTAGTCAAGGCTATCTCCAGACAGTGGGGGTTTTATTTTCACTTTTTACTTTCCTTTATTTCCCAAGTGTTTAACACTGAGCACAGGTTAATTTTGTTATTAAAAGAAGAAGAAGAAGAAATGAAAACTGGAGTTTTATAGATTAGATATTGTTTCTACCTCTTCACTGTCTTCCTCAAAGAGATGACACATCCATTCTCTTTGTTGGGTAGTGGCCCCTGTAAAGTAAGCAGTGTCTATATGCCCAATGTATTGACATTGGATTTGACCATGTGGCTTGCTATTGGACCCCTGATCCAATATGACTGGTGACCTTATAAAAAGGGGACAGTTAGACATGGACACAGGAAGAATGCCAGTGAATATGAAGACAGATATTAAGGTAACGCTTCTCACAGCTAAGGAATGCCAAACTTTGCCAGCAAACCACCAGAAGCTAGGACAGAAACATGAAACATATTTTCCTTCCCAGCCTCAGAAGGTGACAACCCTGCTTACATTTTGATCTCAGAAGTCCAGCCTCCAAAAATGTGAGACAATACGTTTTTGTTGTTTAAGCCACCCAGTTTGAGGTGCCTTCTTATGGAGCCCTAGGAAACTAATGTATGTGGCCACCTCAGATTTTGCATCCAATTACAATATGTGGCTATCTTCTCTGCACCAAGCAATTCCCTGACACCAGCTGGGTGTCCTGCATTTCAACTTAACCCTGACACTATCTACCTAGGGATAGTGTCAGATTCCACAGGATAAGATGCCAGAGGTTGTCACCTGGGCTTTTGACTGACAGGTTATAGATAGGAAGTTCCAACAACCCCCTCCTTGGATTCAATTAACTTGCTAGAATGGCTCACAGAACTCAGAGAAACATTTTACTTACTTGATTATCAGTTTATTATAAAAGGATCTATCTCAGTAAGAGCCAGATGGAAGAGATGAATAAGGCAAGGAATGAGGAAAGGGTGTGGAGCTCCCATGCTCATTCTGAGCATGCCACTCTCCCAGAACCTCCATGTGTTCACCTGCCCAGAACTCTCTGAACCCCATCACTTTGGGTTTTTATGGAGGGCGTGGTTGATTATATAATTGCCATTGGTAATTGATTCAACCTCCATGTAAAGTGAACATACTGTAAACATGACTTACCACTGTTGACGTTAACCTTGATTACCTGGCTGAGCCGATCCAGTTTCCGTACTGTAAAGTTACTCTCTTCCACCCCTCACTTTCCATACTTTATTCTCTGGAAGGATGTCACTATGTGCAACCCATGCCCATGGAGTGGGGACTCGTACTTACGTTCCTTCTTCAAGCAATATCTTCATGGATTATTGGGAATTCTGCATGACAGATTTGTCTATTCTCTCCCATTTATGATTGATGTGGATATGTACATTTACTTACTTATTCAATGATTTATTTATGTCAGCAATATGTTTTATTTTATTTTTTTATTTTATTTATATTTTTAATCCTCACCCAAGGGTATGTTTATTTCTTTGAGAGAGAGAGAGAGAGAGAAAGAGAGAGAGAGAGATTGATATAAGAAAGAATCATCTGTCAGTAGCCTCCCACACCCACCCTGACCAGGGATCGAACCTTCAATGTAGGTATGTGCCCTGACCAGGAATCGAACCCACAACCTTTTGGTGCATGGGACAATGCTCCAACCAACTGAGCCACCCAGCCAGGGCAGTTATGAATTTTATTTTATACTTTGGTTTATACTCCAATACTATTTTATTTATTTTGTTGCTCAAATTGTTCTGTTCTGGAAATTGGGAGTTCTTTCAGATGGCTCCTGTGTCCCTTTGACATACTCTCATCCTTGTGCATGTGTTTTTAAGCACTTCCTTACTGTAAGATGCTCTAGGCTCATTTGCATATTTCCTGTCCCGGTCCTAGAATCAGCCATTTCTCTAAGTAGCCCTATTACTTTCACTGGATATCAAAAACCAAGGTATGAGTTCTAGGTGTGCTCATTTTTATTGGGATGTCATTGCTTTTCAGCCCTCTCACCATACAGAGCAAGGAAACTTATGTGGATACTAACCAATGTATATACACATATCTACACATATGTTTATATATAACCATCTTAATCTACATTAAGTTAAATACGAGTTCATATTGATGTCTTCAAATATAATACAGTACCACATGGATCTTTCTGGCTTCCTTCCTTCCTTATCTGTAAAATTCTATTCTAACAGTGAGAAACCTGCCTCTGACCATCTGCCATGCATGCACTCAATTGTTAAATCCCAGTATACATATTTAGTGTTTTCAGAATTGTTAACCTGTGCTGCCAAGGGAAAGAACTTTATCAGCTAGGGTACAGTGTTTAAGTACACATCCTCTTGCTTTTAGTCTTACGGAGTCTACTTATTTCCAAAATAATTACATCAACACCTTCCCCTCACCCTCTTCAGGGAGGGTGTTCCATGCATTTGTAATACAGTTAGATTCTTTTTCACATTCTACTTTCCATTCCAAGACACACTTCCTGCCACCATCTCCTAAATGACTTTTTAAAACTTACATTATATTAAGGTTTACTCTTCATGCTATAAAGTTCTATGGGTTTTGATAAATGTATAGTGCCATATAGCCACCATTACAATACCTCACAGCATAGTTTCATCACCCTAAACTTCCCCTGTGCTTCCCCTATTCAACCCTCTCTTTCTCACCTCAGCCGCCAGCACCTGACCTATTTACCATCTGTACAGTCTTGCCCTTTCCAGAATGTAACCTAACTGAAATAACACAGTGTGCGGTGTTTTCAAACTGGCTTCTTTCACTTAGAAATATGCAGTTAAGATTTACCCATGTCTTTGTGTGGCTTAATAGCTCACCTGCTTTCCATCATTGGACAGCTTTCATCATGTGAGTGCACCACAGTTTGTTTATCCCTCCACCTATCAAAGGGTATCTCAGTCACTGCATAACTGCTGTGTATATTCATGTGTAGGCTTCTGTGTAGACATAAGTTTTCAAATGACATAGATAAATACCCAGGAGTGCGATTGCTGGATTACCTAATAAGAACTTGTTTGACTTTTATAAGAACTGCCAAACGGTCTTCCAAAATGGCTGTGTGATTTTAAATTCCCACTTGCAATAAGTAAAAGTTACTGTTCTTCCACATCCTTGTCAGAAACTAACATTGTCAGGTTTTTTTTTAATTTTAGTCATTCCAATAGGTAGGTAGTGGTGTCTCATTGTACTTCCTTAATGACAAAAGATAGTGAAGGTGTTTTCAATGGTGTATTTACTTCCTGTGTATTGTCCTTGGAAAGGTGTCTATTCAGATCTTTGGCCCATTTTTGAATTGGTCTGAGTGTTTTGTTATTGCTGAGTTTGGAGTGTTCTTTGTGTGTTTTGGACATTAGCTCTTTAACAAGCAGACGTTTGCAAATGTTTGGTCCTTGTTTGTGAATTGTCTTACTCCTTCTCTTAACAGTGCCTTTAGCAGAGTAGACATTTTCAATGTTAATAAAATTTAATGTATCAGTTTTTTCTCCTATGATCATACTTTACTTGTGGTATCTAAAAACTCTTCACAAAGCTCAATATCATGTGAATTTTATCCCCATATTTTTTAGAATTTTTGTAATTTTATATTTTACATTAGATCTACAATCCATTTTGACTTA
>VMDR010006446.1:0-45414 GCA_007922815.1 Macrotus californicus | reverse complement strand
AAAGACAATCCGGAGAGAGGAGAAAATATTTGTAACTTACGTATCTGGTATGGGACTTTTATCTACGATACGTAAAAAAATACTTACAACTGAAAAATGAAAAGACAAATATCCAAATAAAAATGGGCAAAGAATTTTAATAAACATTTCTCAAAAGAAGATATACAAATGGCCCGTAGGCACAGGAAAAGATGTTCAAGATCATTAGCCATTAGGAAAACGCACATCAAAACCACATTGAGATACCACATCACACCCAGTAACTAAGATGTCTAAAATGTAAAAAGATGGATGATAGCACATGTTGGCAAGGATGTGAAGAAACTGGAATCTTATTACATCTCTGATGGAATTGTAACATGGTACAGTAACTCTGGGGAAGAGTTTGGAAGTTTCTCCAAGAGTTGAACATAGAGTTACTTTATCACTCAAGAGTTCCACTCCTAGATATCTGCTGAAGTGAACCAAAAACATATGTCAAGCAAAAACGTGTACAAGAGTGTTCATAACACCTTATTCACGATAGCCCAAAAGTGGAAGCAATCCAAATGCCCATGAGCTGATGAACGTATAGACAGAATGTGGTATATCCAAATAATAAAATATTATTTGACATTTAAAGGAATGAAGTATTGATACATGCTACAATGTCGATTGATCTAGAAAGCATCACGCTTAGTGGCAGAAGCCGGTCAAAACAGGCCACCTATCGTATAATCCCATTTATATGAAATATTCACTACATGCAATAAATCAGAGGTTCCCAGGAGTTGGAGGAAGGAGAGGGATAGGAAGTACTTTAATACACACTGGGTTTCTTTTGAAAGATGAACTATTCTTAAATTACACGAAGGCACTAGTTGCAAAGCTCTGTGAATATACTAACATCCATGACACTGTGCACTTTAAGGGTGACTGTTACAGTGTTTGAATTGTGTCTCGATAAAGTTTTTAACAAAGAGAAAAGAATTTCTGAAAACATCCAGAATGTTCCTAATACATTACTAGGTTTACATACATGTATGCCTGCATATATGCCAGTATAAAAATGATAGAATTGTCTCTAAATTATTTACAAAACAGATAAATTTAAAGGTTTCTAGTAGGAAATAATATGGGGTAGAAACCTCAAAAGCAACCTCTCTGCCAGCTGAAAAATGTTGTACACCAAAAATGTCAAAACTAGGTTATTCCTCAGGCACACCCTTCATAATTGGTTCTAAATCTGACTCACACAGATCTGCTTGCTTTCTGATCCTGTTCTCCATCTCTCTTATTGACAATGTGTGTGTGCAACCTGATATGCTTGAGCAAGATTTTGTTTGCTGTTTGAGCGATCTTCAGTACTTTTCTGTTGTCCATAACCAAACACACTGATTCCTCAGAGGTTGGTTGATGTAACTGTTCATTATAACCATAAAGAGAAAAGGCACATTTTATTTTATTTATTTTATTTTTAGACCACTTCATTGAGGTCTGGTTAACATGCAAACAGCTGTACATATTTACTCCGTACAAGTTCATTTAAAAGTTTTCTTAGAAAATATACAAAAGAAGGAAAAGAAAGGTCAAAGCCATAACCTAGAACGTGTTAACCTGTAGAGGACTTGAGAGGAAGAGGAGCCAAAAAGAGAAAAAATGAGTTGTAGAGTAAAATACACACAGGACAGAAGAAAACCGGAAGAGGGTGGTTTTATGAAATCCAGAAGACTGCAAGAAAGAGGAAGTAGGCAGCATGTTCAATGCTACCAAAAAGTTAAACAGGGGCATGGGCATGATATTTTGATTTGACATCATGCAGGTTATAGGAGAACAAGAAAAAAGCAGTTTAGAGGACAAGAGGGGATGCAAGACTTGCTGGAGGGGAAGGCAAAAAAGTGGAGACAACCCATTTCGACAAGTTATCATGAAAGTTTTGCTGTGAAGGGCGGCAGGTATATGGAACAATAATTGGTAGGGAGGTGTCATCAAGGGAAGGTATTCGTTTAAAATGGAGGATAGTGCAGCATGGTTGCATGCTGGTGGGAATCACCACCAGAGCAAGAGGATGTGAAGATCAAGAGAAAGAATGGTCATTGGCAAGGGTTACATTTTTAAAGGGGGAGAATGAAGATTAGATCGACTGGATATGCTGGTTTTGTTAAAATGATGACCCACCTGCCCCTCGCTTCATACTCTTACTAAAAACATGCTGATGCCTACAGCCTTGTGGATGGCCAAGTTGAGAATGAGGGATTAGCAAAGAGTAATGGCCAGAGGATGAGGGAATGCGGCTTGAAGTCCATGCAATCCAGAACACGCACTGGAGCTCAATTTAGACTGACCAATTTAAAATTTGAGAAATGTATTGGTTAGGGGTTATTGTGTCTCTGTGTGTTTGTATGTGCTGAGAGGGGTGGAGGTGCGGATAGACCCATTGTCAAGAAAAAAAGAAATGTGCACAATGAAGCAGATTCACTGAGGGGACTTTCTCATTTTCAGGGTTGGGGGAGAAAAGCAAAGTCCTCAAGACAGAGAAGGTAAGCTATGAACAGGGATCGACCCAGAATGAAATCTCCCCAAAGACCTTAACTTTTGTGGGGGGAAGCAGAAGATGGGCGATCTTCCCTGATCTCTAGGAGCATTGCTGTTTAGCCACCATGTCCTGCTAGTTTTGTTCCATATTATAATTCCTTCTAGTTACCTTTTGCCTGTCCTTAAAATCTGCTGCTCCCATAAAGTCTAAGAGTGATGTTTGAGATTTAAAAGAGCAGGACATTGAGCAGAGCATTGCCTTCCTTGCATTACTGTTCCTTTTGGTCTTACTCTAAGGGACTCTGCTCCTGCACATTCAGACAGAGACCAGCATCCAAGCAGGTCTGGGATCCCCCGAGAGATGTATGAGACACAGAGTGCCTGACAGGTGGATACTGGCAATGGATCAGAGGCAAAATGCCTTTCTAAAACCAGACTGGGTGTCTGAAAAGGATGCCGAGGTCAGGAGAACGCTCAATCTTTAGGTTCTGGCCAGTGCGGGTTTTTCCGCTGAAGGGGAGAGATGATACTGCTTAGATTTTTTGGACCGAGAAGTTCCAGTGTATGGGAAATGGCGGGCAGCTGGGACCCAGGAAGCGAGTGAGGCTGGACAAATGGGCTTCCAGAGACAATTGACAATACTGGAGTGAGAAGGGAAGAGTAGATGGGGACATAACCCCCAACTGCTGAGCTGCCTGTACTCACAAAATGGTGCCCAGGGAGGTGTCTCACGTCCTGCCTGGCATCTTGCTTATCTGGCCTCAGAAATGGGGAGAAAATGCAAAGTAGGAAGTTTGCCACTTAGCATATGGGGTATGGAACTGATGTCTTCTTAGTTCTCCAGTTTGTTTGTTTGTTTGTTTGTTTGTTTGTTTTAATCAGGAGACTGGCAGAAACCTCCCCCCTGTGAGTCTCCCCAAGGCCCTGGTAAAACAGGGGTGGGGAAGGAGGTGGGAACCCTATTAATTGTTCTCATGGTCTGGGTAGAGGTCTTTCAGGCTGAAGAGCAGAGGAGGGAGTTGTCCGCACTGAGTGACGCCCCTGCTGGGGATCACGGAACTTTTCTGGGAGCCGTGCATCTGAAATCTGATTGGAACTGAGGTTCGTGTCAGAAAACTGGAAGCCCCCAGAATGTGATAGAGGCTACAGGGTGGGGACAGGTGAAATGGGTTGGGTAGCAGTACATGGATTTTATGGGCATGGTTTGAAGGTAAACCAAATTGTTGGTAAAAAGGTGGCTAGGGTACAAGCAACCTAGGTCTCCTGACCATGTAGGTGCATTGTGAAGGCGTAGAAATTCTAGCTTTGTGTTGGGTTGCTGTACGATTTCTGTCCTCCTCCACCAGGCAGTGGGTGCAGGGCAAGGTGGAAGTTAGTAGCATGTGCTTTCTAAATCCCTGAATAGGGGCTTGGGGACCTCAGAGGAAGACAGAGCACACACGTTTCTTTACCTTTCTGTGCGTCTCATGCATAATTACTAGACATGACAGGAAATAGATACCATAGGTTACCATGGGAACTGCAGCTAAGTGATGCATTAGAGTGTGGGAGAAAAGCAGAGGTGGTTCTGATAGAGAGGCCCTTGGGAGAATCGATTTGAGCAAAACACTCCCATTGAAAGAATTCACAATGTCCACAGGTACGATGATACTTGTGATTATTATTACACACAAATCACACAGGTGCATGCATACACACATGTACACACACACACTTCATTCTCTGCATCATGCTGGTTGACACATAGGATGCCTGCGGGGTCAGGCTATGCTATGACCGCATCAGCATAGATCATCACCCTCACATCTTTCCATTTTCCTTCCTCCCTCCCTCACCCCTACCTGCATTGTCTTTCAGTTTCTCCACCCTCTGTTTTCCCTCTCCCTCACATCTTCTCTCCCTGCTTAGATTTCATTGTGGCCCTTCCGTGTTCCGCCCTCTTTTCCTTCCTTTTTCTCTTTATACTTTGTTCTTCTTCTCATCCTCCCTCCCCAGCGCCTATCCACCTTCTTAACGGAGTGGCTAAGAATTAACTCATTCGATTACAATAGGCCTAATAGGAGCCCCGAATATTGAGCCTTCAGCCTCGTGCGTCAGTGCAATCACAAAATTAATTTCAGACATCACTGTTTCATTGCAAATTATGATAAGTGATGTGAAATTAAGTGACAAGGAGCCGTGGGTGTGAACAATAAGGGAACTAATTTCCATGCTGAGCTCAGTGAAGGAAATGTCATTGGCATTTGCTTTTCTGCCATCCAGCATCCTCTTACTGCCAGGTAACTGCCTTCCCTTTTACATTGGGGGCAACTGCCATCTTCCATTGTTTGCAGCAAGATGCGACTCTCACCTATGGTGTCCTGCCCTCCACTAACCAAGGTGTGACCATGGAGTCCAACCGAATGCCCACACCTTGCGATACGAGTGACAAACAGACTGCAACATGGTGAGGAGCTGTTTCATCTTGTCAGTGGACCTTGTTCCTGCTACCAAGTTCCCCAGGGACCACTTTTTCATGGCCTTTATCCATTCTCTTCCTCATTCTTTCCTCTTCCCTCTCCTCCTGCTCCCTGGATCCTGGCTAGATTCTTTCTTTTAGAGGCCTAACCCCACAGGGACAAAAAGGATGGTTGAGGAGACAATACTAGTAAAGTATTAGAAGACGGAAGGCAGACGGGTGAGTGATCTCTCACTTAGCTGATCTAAGAGTGCTTAATCCCGACCCAGCAGTGAGGGATGCCCCAGAGCAAACATCTCTAACCATACCTTCAAACTGCCTCTGCGATGGGCAGTGGCACATACCCCTGCAGGTTATGGGGGAATTGCATGATTGCTCCAAAGCAGAGTTAAAGAACATTTTGATACCCAGGACCCCTCTCGCCTGCCAGTGGCTGGGCAAATTACTTTCCCCAAACCCTTTGGGGTTTGAGGAGACACTTACTCTCTGGAGGGGAATGCGCTAGCACATTTACAGACTTTGGAACCTTGGGCATCCAACCCCAATATAGGCATTTACGTGAAAAATCTACGTAAAGTTCAATCCCTAGCCCAACCTGGTGTACAAACTGCTGGCATCTTGCGTTTTCCCATGGATGCCGGAGCTTCTAACCTGGGTAATCGAACCGCTGCGAGAGGAGAGATTACTAATTTTAGTAGGCAAAGGACTCCCAAGTTTTCAGTATTAGTCAGTTCAAAATATTTTCTAATTTGAACGTGATTTTTTTTTTCTTACAGCCATGGGTCATATAGGAGTGTGTCTGCATGGACAACATATCGGGGATTTTCTAATGATCTCTGTTATTAAGTGATAGCTTAATATACAAATCACCAAAGAATCGATTCTTTTTCACTTTATTTTTCAATTGCAGTTGACTTTCAACATTATTTTGTATTAGTTTCAGGTGTACAGCATAGTGGTTAGACAACCATGTAATTTATTTACAAAGCGTTCCCCCAATATTTCCGGTACCCTCCTGGCACTATACATAGATATCACAATATTATTGACTATATTCCCTTTCTCCTCTCCACCCATCCCCTCATCCCCTCCCTCCTGGTAACCATCTCTTTGGTCTCTGTTTCTATGAGTCTGTTTAGGTTGTGTTTGTTCTTTAGATTCTGCATAAAGGTGAAACCATTTGGTATTTGTCTTTCTCTGACTGACCTATCTCACGTAGCATAATGCCCTGTAGATCCATGCATGTTGTCTCAAATGGCCAGATTTCATTCCTTTTTATTGACAAGTAACATTCCATTGCGTGTGTGCATACACTTTAATTTAGGTATTTCACCTACAAATAATAATATTCCACTTTAGGTACAAGGTAAAAACCTTAATGGTGTGCCTTTATTTCTCCATCCCCACCCATTGGATTTTGTTTCCATACATTTCATGTAGACAGGTTATATGCCCCACAATGCATTGTTATTGGTTTTGAAAACATTCAGTTAACTTTTAAAGACGGTCATTTTTAAGAGACATGTTTTTCACATTTTTTACCATTTCTACTCCTATTCATTTCTTTCTGTTGATCTGGGCTTATACTTGGTATGGATTTCCTTCATCCTAAAGACATGCATTCACTATTTTTCTGTAGTTCAGGCTTAAGGTGTACAGTTCTAACAGTGTTTTGTTGTTTTACTGGAAAAGAAGCTATTTCACCATTATTTCTTTAACTTTATATTTACATTAATACCCAGTAACATAGACTTCTTTTGGACCCCCAGTTCCAGGAAATTTAACACATGTATAGAATCCTGGAATGACTACCACAATCAGTATTCAGAACATCTCCATACTCCCATGAAGTCCCTGAGCAGTGCTATCCCTTTGTAGGCAGTCTCTCCACACCTGACCATGGTACTGCTGGAGCAGACCACTGATCTGCTCTCAGTCTGTATTGCTCTGTCCTCCCAAGAAAGTCATATAAATGGAGCCACTGCAAACGTAACCTTCTGGGACTGGCTTCTATCACTAAGCATAATGATTGTATCATCCCAGTTGTTGATCATATCAGTCTTCCATTTCTCTGTACTATGGAAATAATATACTTTGTTGAAGGGCATTTGGATTGCTTCAAGTTTTGGGTGACTATGGGATAGAGCTGCTATAAACAGCATGTATAGGTATTTGTAGGAACTGAAGTTTCAACTCCTCTAGGGGAAATCTTTCAGGGTGTGGTTGCTAGGTCACATTGCTAAGTGTATGTTTAACTTTGTAAGAAGCAATAAAGCTGTTTTCCAGAGTGGCTGTACCACTTTACGTTTCCTCCGGCAACATGTGGTAAATCCAGATGCTGTCTGTCTTCAACATCATTTGCTCTTTATCAGGTGGTTTTTGGCTTTTTTGCCTTTCTCTTTTCTTTCTTTCTTTCTATTTTTTTAAGGTCTTTGGAATTGCTTTTCCACCCTTTATTTTTTTTTAATTACTTTATTGTTGTTCAATTACAGTTTGCATTTCCACCCCCCACCCCAGCCAATTCTCTTTTCTTTCTTTTTTTCCTTTCCTTTTCTTTTTCCTCTTTTCTTTTCTCTCTCTCTCTCTCTCTTTCTCTTTCCTTCTTTCCCTCCTTCCTCCCTTCCTTCCTTCCTTCTTTTCCTTCTTCCTCCCTCCCTCCCTCCCTCCATCCTTCCCTTTCTCCCTTTCTCCCTCCCTCCTTCCCTCCCTCCCTCCCTCCCTCCCTTTCTTTCTTCCTTCCTTCCTTTCTTCCTTTTAGCACATTTAGTACAGAAATACTGGTCTCTCACCTTAGTTTTCATTTGCATCGGCCTGAGACTTAATGAGGCTGAATATCATCTATTCATGTGCTCAGTTGCCAACTATATATATATTTATATATATGTAAATATATAAATATATCAAATTACATATTTAGTATAGTAATACCATTAAATTTTAATAAATATAATAAATATGTGATCATGTATAGATATTATTAGATATTAATAAATTAAATATATTATATATAAATGTGTGTAAATATATAAACTATATATAAGTATATATTTATTTATATATATGAAATTTCCTTATTGTTGAGTTTTAACACTTCTTTGTATATTCTGGTTACAAGGCCTTTGTTGGATAAGCAATTAGCAAATACATTGTCCCAGCTTTGGATCTGTCTTTTCAAATCTTTAACAGTATCTTTCATAGAGGAAAAAGGGTTTTTTGGTGTCATGCTTAAAACATCTTTGCCAAACCCCAGGTCAAAGAATTTCTGTTGTTTCCTTGTAAATGTTTTACAGTTTTATGTTCTTGAGTTATATCTAAGATTTATTTTTAGAGTTTGAGTAGAAGGTGTGAGGTCCTTTTACTTTTATTTATTTTTTCATTGAGTTTATTGGGGTGACATTGGGAGGTCCCTTTACTTTTAGATGGCCATTTGGTTGTTTCCACACAGTTGTTGAAAGGACAACCCTCTCTTCGTTGCATTGCTTGGGTGCCTGGAACTGGCCATGTTTGGTGAGACTAGTCCTGGAACGCCTCCTAGGATCTAGTCGCTTGCTTGCCTATCCCTTCACCATTGTCACACTGACTTTCACTTACTGTAGCTTTATAAGTTTTCAGATGAAGTCATGTGATGCCTCCAACTTTATTCTTTTCGCGATTGTTTTGG
Organism: Macrotus californicus; assembly: GCA_007922815.1. Taxonomy (NCBI): domain Eukaryota; kingdom Metazoa; phylum Chordata; class Mammalia; order Chiroptera; family Phyllostomidae; genus Macrotus; species Macrotus californicus. Next base: position 36,781 of record VMDR010006446.1, on the reverse strand, counting down.
CTATTGCAGTTTCTATTACCTTCCATATACGTGTTAGAAGCAGCTCGTCTATATCTAGAACACATCCTGCTGGGATTTTTACTGGACTTGCATAAATCTGTAGATGAATTTCAGGAGAGTTGACATCGTTACTATGTTAAATATTCCAGCCCATGACCATGGTGTGTTCCTCCATTTATTTGGGTGTTCTTTCTTTTCTTCAGTGTTTCCCCGTTTTCAGCAGGTGCGCGTCCTGTCTGTTTGCACACTACTTTACTTACCCACCTCCTACCTGCTTTCATGCGCGGGCCACACCAGCTGCTCACAGCTGCCCTGGCAGGGTAAGCGCATGTTCCTACCCCTGTTACCCAGGTGTGGAAACTGAGGCCCAGAGAGATGATGTGACTAAGATTGCTGGCCCACTAAGAATGCGGACCGCAGAGCTGGGGCCCCCTCAGAGTAGCCTAGTCCAATCCCATGCTGTGAGAGGTGGGACCTCTAAGGGCCAGAGAGAGAAAAGGCAGGGCCAGGCCACTTGTGGAGGTGGTGGCAGAGCGGGGTCAGAGACCTCAGGCAAGTGGGTTCCCTACTGTGAGTCTGTTCCGTCCTGTGTGCCACGAGGAACAGTAACTCCCGCAGAGTATCGGCGAGGTGGGAAGGAGATAGTGCACCAAAATGTGGGGCCCCGGGCCTGACGGTGATGGTGACAAAGACGAGGAGGAGGAGCAGGATGGACGCCCAGGGAAGTGCCAAAACGGATGTCTCAGGGGCCTGGGAGAGCATTGGCAGGGCCCTTGCCTGTGCAGGAGGAACCTCAGGGCTGGGAGGCCCTGAGCCGTGGGGTTCTGGCTCACTGAAGGGAGCTGGGGAGTGGTATGGGCAGTTTGGCAGGGTGGGCAGGTGGGTGTCATCAGAGAGTGTTGAGAGGTGGGGGCGTCACCCCCAAGACACCGTGAGCCCCTCGGAGGCAGTGGCGGCAGACTGCCATGGGCACAGCACGCATCTGCACTCAGAGGGCTCTGGGTGCCAGGCCCAGCGCTGCCTCTCCCCGGGTGTGTGCCTCAGGACGAGTGTCTTGATTCGGAGCCTCACTTTCCTCATCCGTGGAATTAGCCTGATTGTCCCCTCCCCACAGGGATGTCTGGTAACAACACATAGGCCCATACAAGAAATGGCAAGGGAATAGTCCGAAAACTGTGTGCACAATAGTCAATAACTGGAAACAAGTGAATCGAGGAATGCTTGTCCGTCAACGAGAGCGAGAGGAGTCAGAGGGCACAGGCTTGGGTGGGGAAAAACCCTGTGGAGCTGCCCGGGTACCCGCACACCTCCTCCAAGGGCCTGGTGCGCAGTAGGTTCTCAGGAAACGCTTGGGGAGAGGCAATGTGGGCCTCTGTGGCTGGGGAGCCTGTGGAAGGCCCGGGGCTGGGGCGGGGCTGTGGGGCGGTGGGGGGCCTGCCTTGTTGTCATGGTTGCCCTGTGAGTGGGGAGGTAGGCCACCTCCAAGGTGACCAGCCTGACCGTCCTAGGGGACCCACAGTCTGGCTGCATTCCCCAGGGCCCTCCGGCCTCCTGCCTGCTCTCTTCCTCCCTGACCACCCTGCAGGGTGGAGGGCAGTGGGCCCCTGGGGGGCCGACTACGGGGAAAGGATATGGACAAGGGAGAGTGCCAAAAACCTGCAGGCCTGGGGACTTGCTGACCTACCCGGCACCCTGTCCCTTCTCCTCCTTTCCAGATGAGCTGCCATATCTCAAGTGCCCTCTGCACACAGTGCTCAAACTCACACCTGTGGCTTTTGTGATGGCCCCACATTCATCCATGGAAAGGCATGTGCCTACTGTGTGCACAACAGGGTCCTGGGAGTTTCCCAGGTCGAGGATGCCAGAAATGTCATGCATCATTCATCACACCAGGGCTGGGGTCCCAGGCACCCTTCGCCCCTCACCCCAACATCTCAAGCCATGTACCTGGAAACCTAAAGGGGACTCCATTTCGTTCAGAATCACAGAGTGTCCATTTGGCTAAGCAGGGACCCAGCAGCCAGGGAGGCAGAAATGACAGCACCAGGCAACAAGACAGAATCCCACCTGAAGCCTGTCTTTAGGGCCGGGGAAGGGGGGCGGGGGCGGGGCGGTGCCGACAGAGCCAGTTTCCTCGGGGTGAGACCTATGCAGTCCCACAGGACCCTGCGCTCCAAAGGGCTCCACACGTGATTCAAGGTGCTGCTGTTGTTCTCTTGGAATTCTTAACAATTTGTGAACAAGGGGGCCCACGTTTGCATTTTCTACTGGACCTGGCAAATTATGTAGCTGGGTCTAGGTCAGGATCCAAGTCTGGCCAAGAGAGGAGAACCTCTTCTCAGGGAAAAGAGTCCATTGAGGGGGGGCGGGGAGCAGGGGCCTTTTCACTACTCTGGCCCTCCTCTTAACCTGGGGCCTTGTCCTCCCTATGTGCAGACATCACCAGGTCACCTGAAGAAGCTCTGGACACTGACCCTGCCCACTACTGAGCCCTTCCCAGGGACCTCTGTGTCTCTGCCCTCACTGTTGTCCACTGGAGAAATTGCAGAACCAGCTGCACCCTCCGCAGGCATCACCCAGCCCTTGAAAACACCAGGACCTAGGCCCGGCCTTGAGCGCACTGGAACAGCCCTGCTTCCATTGAAGGGCTCCCAAGCCCCAAGCAAGCCTCAGGTCACCGCCACAGGCAATGGGCTTTCGAGGTCTGTAGCAGCCTTGATTTCCTTAAATCTACTCTCAGCAACAATGGTCCTCCTTCTACCTGCTGGAGGGGAGAGGATGTCGCCTTGAGGCCTACCTCATTGTCCCTATGGTTCTATCTGAGGGATGAGGTCCTGAGCTTGTGCGGATGATGATGGAAGAGTTCGATACCGGCACCTCCAAGGGTGGGGACAGGGAGATGTGTCCTGGTGGGCGATTGTGGATCCTGCCTCTTGGTGGGAGGGACAGGGGCACCAACCCATAGCCTCCACCCCACCCCTTCCCCTGCTTCCCACATCCATCATCTTGAAAGACGCCTCCACTGGCGTCTAACTGGCGCTGCACCACATAGTAAATCATGAAACCATGTGGGCCGAAGCCTCTCGAAACTCACGATCTCCACACTCACAGGTGCCTCCGTGTCTCCCAGCACCCTGCCTGCCTCTTTGGTAGAGGCAAGCCCTCTGACCCCATCCCAGAGAGCTGATCATGGGCCACTCAGAGCACAGGTAATGGAGGAAACGTCCCACTTCATTCTGCAACTTTAATGTGACACTGATACCAAAAACACGACAGCACGACAACAGCACACAATGAAAGCAGCAGGGCGCAGAGAGCTTCGTCTTGCATGCCATCTCCGATGGGCAGGCAGAGGCGGCCTAGACTGCTATGTGAACACGGAGTCTGAGGGGGCACTCTGGCTGGATGACTGATCGCTGCAGTTCGTCAGCGTTGTCTGCAAACATAGGACACAGGAGCAAAAACAAACGGAAATACAGATGAAATAGTGGGGGGGATAGAAAGAACAAAAGAAGGGTCTGCCCACATTCTCACCGCTTCCCCCTCCCTGTGCCAGGCCTTCTGCTGACTTCTCAGAGTCCCTGCTGGCCCACCCTCCAGAGTCTCGTTTATCGCCTGAGAACCTTACTGGATCCAGGAGAAGAAGTTGGCACTCGTTCTGGCGGCATTTCTGGTCCGGATGGTGGAGCTGGTGCTAGGGCCATCTAGGATGCTGGTGTTGGCCCCACCATTGGTGCCACTGCTGATGCCAGCTCTCCAAGTGGCTCTCCCATTGGCACGGTTGCTATTCAGAATGTACTGATGGTATCTGGCCCAGAAAGCAAAGGGGATCCTGGCCCAGGCGTCGCCAAAATCTCCATCCTCATCCCAGGTCAGGAGCTCCACCTGTATGTCGTCCCAGCTCCACCGTCCAATCAGAGCTTCATCCCCGATGTTCATCTGGGCCCTCATCTGGGCCCTGGCATGTTCCTCAGCCATGTCCACGTCCATCATCTTGAAAGCATCATCCACAGCCTCCAGGAAATGGGCCCTCCATTCCCGGGGGTCTCGGTTCTGATACTGCAATGTAATAAGAGCAACCATCCTAACTGCTACCCTATGCTCACCAAGCACCTGCTTCCCACTGTGCACCCTCCTGTGCACTGTGCATGATCACAATAAAAATAAAGACCACTGGAGTCGAGCTCCTCTTATTCTGGACCAGGCCTGGGGTTTTGCCCCATCCCTCACATGCACTGCACCTGTGAACTTGGACAAGTCACCTGGGAACTTTTCTGAGCCTCAGTATCCGCACTGGACACACAAACGGCATAAGGAGCCCATGACCGAGAAACAGACAAGGTATGGGAAGTGCCAGCCCCTGGCCCTGGCCCCCAGCAGGGGCTCTCTGTTACCTGGGCAATGAATCTCAGCACCCTCATCTTGCTGGTCTCGTGTCGGGCCCGCAGGCCCCAGAGGAATTCATACTCGGGTGGGCTGCTGTTGGGGATCTTCTTGTATTCCAGGTACCTCAGTGGAGAGGAAAATAAACTTTTGCCTCCAGCCAGGCAGACCTGTTGTCGTGCTAATGGCTCCCAGGGGGCCCCTTTCCAGTCCCAAGGCAGCAGCTCAGCTCCTGCAGAAGGACTGCCCTGACCCTCCAGCCGGTGCCCCACTCCCAAGCTCACTCCCAGGGTTTCTGCCTCCAGTACTGAGGCCTCCCAAACCCTGGGCTGTCTGTTCCTACCCAGCAGCCACAGGGAGGTGTGTGGGTGGGGGCAGGGGAAGGGGCACATGTAGGGTGTTTGTCCACGGTAAGGCCACAGGTTTGTGCCCCTTGTCACAATGACCCCTGGATTCCTGTCGGGTGTGTTATAAACCGGGGGGCCACTTCTTCAGGCCCCCTGCTCTAAGCACACCCCACCACAGTGTTTTGTCCTTGGCCCGGCTGAGCCCTGGGACAGCCCACCACGGAAAAGGACTGTGAAGGGAAGAAAATGGTCCACCAAGAGCAGCATACTCCAGGTACACTCCCGACCCTGTGAGTGTGCAACGTGTTCTCCAGGACCAAGGATTCTCCAGGACTGGGGCCCTCCCTGGCCAGTGAGTCAGGAGGGCCAGGCTCCAGGCCTGAATGGGCCCCTCACCAGCAAGGGCCATGCTCACACTTCCACTCTGGAGCCCCAGATTCCTGGGATGTAAAGCAGGGGATATTCTCTTATAGCCTGCAGGGCAAGTGCTTGAATGGTGTGGTGGTTGTAACATACCCCGCACCATGTTCTCAATCAACGTGTGCCCCCTTTCCCCAAGAATGCCCTGGCATTCTAATCCCCCTGGCACTCACATACCCCCACCCACACTCACCCCAGAGACTCCATCCCTCCAGTGTTAAGACCTAGGACGGGGAATGGCTTCCTCAGCCAGACCAGCACAAGGAAGGCACGAGTGTGAGACGAAGTTAACTCGGTCAGTACTTACTTCTGCTTCACAAAGTCGTCTGTAATGAGCTTCCTCAGATCGCCAAGGAATGGGTGCCTCACCCTGAGGGCAAGGAAAGGAGTCCATAACTAGAGCCGGTGGCAGTGCCCAGGTGTGGGCAGGAGCACTCGCTACCAGGATTGAGAACTTCCAGGCCCGTGGGGCTGCCCCATGAGGCCTGGGCATGCAGCAGAGGTCCAACAGCAATGGCCGACATAGGGGTTTGATGGAGCCCTGAATTCTGATCGTTTCTCTTAGATCTCCTCTGGGGACAGAGAGGGGACATGGAGCAGAGAGGGGGCTGAGAGTTCAGGACCATTTCGCCATGCACCCTGGTGAGGCCCTTTGCGCTCTGCCTAGTCCAGGACGCCCACTCCCCTGCACCACACCATCAGGTTGTTGCAATCCTGGGGCCTCCTGTGCCCCAGGACAACGCTGAGGGGCACTGGGAGCCCAGAGAGCCCAATCATACCCAGGGCGTAGTCCCATCTTGCGTAGTGCCTCCCAGAGGACAGCTGCCAGGGGAGATGAGGTACAAGAATTTGAAACACGAAGGTGAGATGGGGGTGGAGGCACCCCCCCACCTGCAGGTCTAGCCACTCACCCTCACTGGCACGGTTGCCATTCATGAAGATGACTCCAAGAATCACCAAGAGAAGACTCAGCCTGGGAGTGTCCTTGGTCCTAAAAGTGTAGAAAGAGGGATCCCGTCCAGCTGCCATTTGCCCAAGAGACTACAGTCAGCTCACCCAACTAGCCTCTCCCAGATCGCTCCACTCACTACAGAGCAATTCTTCCCACTCTGCGCATGGCTCGCTACCTGATCCAGACAACTCATTCTTCCTCCACGTGCGATTACATCACTTCATCCATCAGGTGTGGGTGCTAACACCCTCTCCCAGGATTCTGCCAAGGCCAGGGCAGTGGGAGCAAACGCTTGGCAAAGGTGTGTCCAGAGGCTCACCCACCCTTTGCCCATGGGGCGTACACGGGACAGAAAGCTCCCCCAGGACCAACCACTCTGCCCAGCCCAGGCCAGGCACTTAGCAAGAAGAGGAAAGCAATGAGAGGCCTGCTTTCTTGGGAGGAGGGGCGTGGGCAGGCAGGGGTGGAACCTGACCACAGCAAGGCCTGGCCCATCTGGTAACCACTCGACAACTATAGGTGGGCACTGTGCTAGGCCCTCCAGCCCTGTTTTCCTGTTTCTCTGAGAGGAGGGGGAGGCACCACCTGGGAAGGCCACGGCCCTCCTGCCCTTTCTCACTTTCCCAGGAGGCGAGCCGAAGAATCCTGCGTGCAGACAAGAATGTACAGATGTTCTTCCTTGTCGATCTCCTTCAGGTGGATCCCGAACTTCTGCACGGGGAGAAAATAAGACTGTGAGGTCAAAAATCCAGGCCAAGTGTCCTGCAGGTAGTCACTCCATTCCCTGCCAGAACATTTCCTGGGCTGGGAACCCAATGTCATAGGGGAGGACAGAACAAGAGAGGACGCAGAGGAACTGGCCTCTGGGAGCTCTGGCACAGGCCGAGGCAACAGGACCCACTTCAGGAGACAAGAGACCTCCCAGAGCACAAGGGAGAGGAAGTGCGCAATGGGAGCTCCCACATGGAGAAGCTAGGCAAGGCTTCCAGAGCAGGCAGTACTGTCACTGGGCCTCCAAAGGCTGCAGGGTGCAAGGCTTCCCTGCTGTGCATGTTCCAGAGAGCTGCCCCCCACCCCCGCACCCACCTTTTCCAAGGTGTACGTTGCTCGTTCAATGATCTCTGGGAAGTGTTCGTCGTATTCTCGGATGACGTCCTTCAGCATGTCTGCAGGAGGAGAGAGGTGGGAAAGCACCTGGGCTGAGCAGGGGGCCAGAGTTGCAGTCCCTCGGTCAGCCCTGCTGCAGAGGGGAGCACAGTCAGGACCCCAGGTACTGTGCGCTTGGAGCCATCAGGCAAGGCCTGACAGTTGCGGGTATCTGATGGGGGCGCCCACTGAGGAGGGTTGGGGGAGGGGGGGAAGGCAGAGCTCAGGGATGGGGCACAGCTATCCACCTGAGCGCTTGATGGGGATCTTCTTGTAGTCCTTAATCATCAGATATTTCACCAACTTATTTGCCTGGAGAAGGGGAGGTGAAGGCATGGGTGAGCTCAAAAAACTGGACAGCAAGGGAGGAGAAGGGAGAGGGGGAAGGGCAGACTCCTTACCCTCTCTTGCAGAAGGGTCACGTTGCGGGGTGGCAAGCACAGTACATGCCTCGAGGGTACCTGGGACCTCAGGGCCATCGGGGGCCGAGGGGCCATCTGAGCCCGCGGGGCCATCTGAGCCCTCACTGTCAACGGGGGCTGCGATGTTCTCCAGGTCGGTGGGACAGCAGGAGGCTCTCTCTCCTCCTCGCTGCTTTCATACTCATCATCCAGGTGCTTGGACTGTAGCATTGGGGAGAGGAGAGACCCAGGGCTACCAAGCTTACTGTGCCCAAGCCCCTGGCAACATCTTCACCAGAGCAGGTACTTGGAAATAAGAGTAGTAGGAACAGCGGATGACATGTGCAGAGGGCTTACTAAGTGCCAGGCACTGAGCCAACCTCTTCTCCCACCAGGCCGGAGGGTAGCGACTACATGGAGTAAAAACATGCTAGCACACTTGTGTTGTAGAAACTTGGACAAGCTGAGAGAAAAAGGGGAGGGGAGGAGAAGGGAAGGGAAGAGACAGGAGGGGAGGGGAGGGAAGGGGAGGGGAGGGGAGAGGAGAGAAGAACAAGGGGGTTTGCAGAAGGCAGGGAGGTCTCACCTTCTTTGTCCTCTTGCCTCCCATCCTGGCCCAGGGCTCAGCACTGTTCTGAGCAGTAGCAGCTGCACTCTCAGGCTCAGGGGCGCTCGTGGCCATCTTGGCCTTGGCAGCAGCTGCTGCCACAACATCCTGAGGCTCCACCCACCGAGTCTTAGCAAGAGCCTTCCCAGACTTGGTCGTTTTGGGCCGAGTGGCTGCCCCCTCCCCAGCAGATGCTGTCTGAGGCACCTGGGAGGCAGCACTGGGGCCCTCTCTGGCCACATCTTGGGCCGGGGCGGGCCTCCTGGGGCGTGGGAAGGCTATGCCACTGACACCGGCCGGCTGAGTGAAATCAAAGACATCATTCTGACCCAGAAAGGCCGTCTTGAGCTGGGTGGCATCCACCTCACTGGCACATGGAGCCTGAGGGGACGCACAGGCAGTACTGGGACCCTCAGTAGCAGCCTCCTGGGCCTGGGAGGCTGGCTGGGGCTGTGAGGAGGTTGCTGGAGCCCCAGAGGCAGCCATCTCACTGTTGACTGGCATCTGAGAGCTGTGTGGAGAAGCAAGGGCTGTCTCAGGGGTGGCTTCCTGAGCCTCGACCGCATATGTCATGGGTTGGGTATCGTCTCTCGAGGCCTGGTCCGTGGCCAGCGGGTGGTTAGTGACCACCTGATTGTAGATGGCACGAGCAGCAGCGGCAGCAGCCCGAGCAGCGCGGTTGGAGGCGGCAGCTCGGGCTACATTGGCAGCCCGAGCCTCCGCCTCATTGGCAAGTGTTTCTGGATCCAGCTGAAATGCCTCCACCAGAGTCCGGGCCAGCATAGGGTTTTCCAGTTCCCAGGGCTCATTCTGCAAGGCCGGACAGAAGGGTAAAGGAAGGCAGACAACTTTACACACTTGAATCATGCTTCCTTGGGCTGGCCAGCCCCCTCCAGGCAGCCATCCAGCCCCCACCACCCCCAAGACCCTCCCGACCTTCTTTCTCCCAGCAGGAAAGAGTTTTGATTTGGAGTGGCTAAGCAGTCCTTCCCCATCAGCCCTCCCCTCTGCATAAAACCTCCCCTCCCCTCCCTTCCCAGTTTTGGCAGGGCCAGCAGGTGGCCAAGAAGGGGCCTCACCGCCAAGATGTGAAGGCCTGGACCCAAGCTCCCAAAGGCTCTGAGGAGACGAATGTCAAAGCTGGTGAAGGTGCCATAGCCTCCGAAAGCACCAAATTCTTCATACTCATTTCCTTCAACCATCTCTTCCTCCCCAACTTCATCACTACCCTCATCCATGTCTTCAGCGTTGTAGCTTTCCGATTCCATGCGGAAGCTCCCCTCAGCCATGCTGGGATCCCAAGAAGAAGAGAGCTCAGCCTGAGAGGGAGGACGAGACCTCTTGGGAGGGGGGGGGATCCAAAGGAGGCATGATCTCTCAGGAGATGGGGGGGCAGCCATCAACCCCTTACTAGGCAACTAGGGGTTGGGGGTGAAGTCTGTTGGGGTAGATGCTGTCAGAGACAGAGCCCTAAGAGAGGGGTACAAGTGGTCGGAGGAGATCGCCCCACTGAAAGGTGGGGGCAGGCTCCCCATCCCAGTGGCTCGATTTGAATGGAGGGGTTGGGCTGGTGGGCTTGGGTCTGAAGGACCCCAAAGGGGATGGATGCAGGGAGAGAAGGAGAAACAAAGGGCCTGAATTTAAGGGCTGGAGCAGGGAGCCAGGCTGAAGGGTGAGAAGATGGAATGTGAGGGCTCAGACACATGGGGACTGCAAAAAAGCTCTGGGAAACTCAATCCCAGGGACCCTTTGGCGAGGTCCGGGTGGGTGGGGGCATTCCGGCCAGGTTGGGCTCACACAGGAGCGCTAGATGGGGTGGGGGCCTTGGACTAGGTGAGGCTCCATTTGGAGCGCCAGAGGTGTCAAAACCCAGGATTGCAACTCCAGGAAGGAGGCAAAGTGGTCAGCTGGGTGGGAGTGATCTAGGAGTGGCTGGGCGGGGATGGGGCCTGTGTCTAAGGCAGCTCAGCACAGAGCACACGGGTCTGCCGAAAGCGGTTCGGATCCGGGAGACTGGGTCTGGCCGCGGGGCGGAGGGGACTCCTGTCTGGACCGCGGGTCTAACGGGGTTCGGGTTTTGAGTGCTTGGGCTTTGTTCAGCTCCCGGGGTGGGGGGAGCGTTGCAGGGAGGTGGGGTGCGCTGTGCGGGAAGGGGTGGCGCAGCGTACCGGGTTCCACCCGCCCTCTCCTGGTCCTGTCCGAGGCTGGATCCTTACCTTCCCTGGGGCTCCAATGGCGTCGGTCCTCAGCACCGGGAACCCCGCAGCCGCGCCCTCGCCTACTGCTGCCAGCACAGCAGCTCCTACCACCCCGCCCCTTTTCTCCGCACACCCCCCCCCCCCCCCCCCCGCGGCAGGCAGCCTGCGCATGCGCCGACCCCTCCAGCCCGCCGCTTTCCCAACAAAAGCCCTGTCCACCGGGTCTCCAGCGCGCAGGCGATTCCGCGGGTGGGCGGGCGGGATGGGGAGGGGGGCAGGCGTTTTTTCCTTCCCGCCAGATTCCCCTTTCCACCCCCACCTCTGACTGCAGGCGCGACCTCACACCGTTTGGTGCAGTTCAACCCACCCAATCATCTACCCTCAGTACCCCCCACTTTTGCAGCTCTGCCCTCCACCTTTTCCCTAAGCTCCTCCAGTGCGCTCTGGAATCCACTATGCACCGGTTCCCCCAGCATGATCCCCAGGTCATAAATACAGAGGTCTCTAGTAACAAGGGAAATGCAAACAGAGGATGCCAGTTCCCTTTGTGTTCCCCTCCACTGGATCCATCTCTGTGGCCTCCAGGCACCCCGGGAACATCTGCTTCCTCAATCACTCTTTATGCAGCTTGTACATCACAGCCAGATCTTGGTTGCGGCTTGTCTTCCTCTCACAGCTGCCCTGGGAGGTCCATGTCAGCATCCCCATTTTGCAGGTCGGGAAGCTGAGGCACAGACACACTGCATGGACTGATTACACGAGGCCACAGAGCCAGTGCACGGAAAATGTAGAATTTGGGCTCCATGTTTGCCTAGTGCTGGCCTGGGGACTGAGGCATGCTCCCCTCTTCAGTTTCAGCGACAGCTCCCCATCCACCTCCCCTGCCCTGTCAGCGTCTGTCCCAAACAAGCAAGCTTTGCACTGTCTGAGACCTAAGCTCATGCTCGTGCTCTGCACCTGGGAGGACACCGGTAGAGGCCCCCCAGCCCCACCTCTGCCTGCTCTATGTGGATCCATCCAGGTGTGGGAATTGCTGGTTGGGGTTGACTCTCCACTCTGACTTTCAGGCCTCTTTGCAGAGAGTGGCACAAACACGCTGTCCCTTAGGCCCTCCTGGTGCCCACTGGAGCAGCCTGGACAATCGGTCACTTGTGTGTCTGAGCCATGGCGAGCCCTGATTCAGAGTAAATGTTTGTCCTGGTTCCTTCCAGGGATGGGGCCTGGGGCAGCTGTGGTCTTGCGGGAAGAAGCTGGGCCAGGCTTCAGAATTCCAGGGATGGAGTGCTGGGTCAGTCTGTCGCTCGCTAGCTGTGTGAGCCTGCTCAGGTCGCTGGACATCTCTGAGCCCAGTTTCTCAATATGCAGAATGGGAAGCACAAGGAGCACTTACTCAGGTCCTAACCAAGGACACGCATGCCTCTGGGCTTCCAGAATGACCGGTGAGACTGCTTTGGAGGCAGGAAATGCTATATTCTCATCTCAAATTGTGTACTTTTTACACAAACCATACTGGACTTTTATTTTATTTATTTTTAAAAAGATTTTATTTATTTCTTTTTAGAGAGAGGGGAAGGGAGGAAGAAAGAGAGGGAAACATCACTTTGTGGTTGCCTCTCGTGCGCCCCGCGCTGGGGGCCTGGCCCGCAACCCAAGCATGTGCCCTGACTGGGACTCGAACCGGTGACCCTTTGGTTTGCAGGACGGCACATCCACTGAACCACACCAGGCAGGGCCATACTGGACTTGGACTTTTACATTTGTTTTTTGTATCAACCTCTCCAGGACTCCTGTGTATGAATAAGCAGCTATTGCTAGGACCACAGCTTTTACTCTCCAGTGACCAATATCAATCCTGCCTGGCTGAATGGCTTTCCTCTGCTGTTGCATAGCAACCTCCCTCGCCAGCTGCCTGTGTCTCTTCAGCCCTTCCTGGGTAACACGTTTCTGTGGAAGGTGAGCAGACCCTAGAAAAGAAAGCCTTGACAAACCGCTATGTGCTAACAGAAAATGCTATGTTCCCATCTCAAACTGACCCGTGCTTTTTACCAAAAACCCTACTGGACTTTTATATTCGCTTTTCTTTCCATTTTCTTTTTAATTTTTTATTTTATTTTATTTTATATTTTAAGCACATTTTATTGATTATGCTATTACAGTTGTCCCATTTTTTTCCTCCCCTTTACCCCCCTCCGCCCTGCACCCCTCCCACCAGCATCACCCCCCCCCCCCGCCTTAGTTCATGTCCAGGGGTCGTACATATAAGTTCATTGGCTTCTGCATTTCCTATACTATTCTTAACCTCCCCCTGTCTATTTTGTACCTACCGTTTATGTTTCTTATCCCCTGTACCTTTCCCCCCATTCTCCCCCTCCCCCTCCCCGCTGCTAACCCTCCATGTGATCTTCATTTCTGTGATTCTGTTTCTGTTCCAGTTGTTTGCTTAGTTTGTTTTTAGATTTCTTTTTCTTAGTTAAGTCCCTTTAACATTTCACATAATAAGGGCTTGGTGATGAGGAGCTCCTTTAACTTGACCTTATCTGGGAAGCACTTTCTCTGCCCTTCCATTCTAAATGAAAGCTTTGCTGCATAGAGTAATCTTGGATGTAGGTCCTTGCCTTTCATGACTTGGAATCCTTCTTGCCAGCCCCTTCTTGCCTGTAAGGTTTCTTTTGAGAAGTCAGCTGCTGGTCTTATGGGAACTCCTTTGTAGGTAACTGTCTCCTTTTCTCTTGCTGCTTTTCAGATTCTCTCCTTCTCTTTCATCGTGGGTAATGTAATTATGATGTGCCTTGGTGTGTGCTTCCTTGGGTCCAACTTCCTTGGGACTCTCTGAGCTTCCTGGACTTCCTGGAAGTCTATTTCCTTTGCCAGATTGGGGAAGTTCTCCTTCAGTATTCTTTCATATAAGTTTTAAATTTCTTGCTCTTCCTCTTCTCATTCCGGCACCCCTATGATTCGGATGTTGGAACATTTAAAGTCATCCCAGAGGTTTCTAAGCCTCTCTTCAGTTTTGTGAGTTCTTGTTTCTTCATTCTGTTCTGGTTGCAAGTTTATTTCTTCCTTCTGCTCCAAATCATTGAGTCCCGGTTTCCTTCCCTTTTTTTCCCTTGTTATAAGTCCCTTTAACATTTTATATAACAATGGCTTGGTGATGATGAACTCCTGTAGTTTCATGTTGTCTCAGAAGCTCTTTATCTGCCCTTTGATTCTAAGTGATAGCTTCACTGGATAGAGTAATCTAGTTTGTTGGTCAGTGCTATTCATCAGTTTGAAAACTTCTTGCCAGTTCCTTCTAACCTACACATTTCTTTTGAGAAGTCAGGTGACAATCTTATGGGAACTCCTTTGTAGGTGAGTATCTGCTTTTCTCTTGCTGCTTATGACTTTGCTTATCTTTAACCTTTGACCTTTTACTTGTGATGTGTGTTGGTGTAGTCCTCTTTGGGTCTGTCTTGTTTGAGATGCTCCGTGCTTCCTGGACTTGTATGTTTATTTCCTTCACCAAATTAGGGAAGCTTTCTTTCATAATTTTTTCCAAAACATTTTCAATGTCTTGCTCTTTCCCTTCTCCTTCCAGCACCCCCATGATATGAATGTTAGTACATTTAAAGTTGTCCCAGAGGCTCCTTAGCCTATCCTTGTTTTTTGGGATTTCGTTTTCTTCTTGCTGTTCTGATTGAATATTTTTTTTTAATCCTTACGTTCCAAATCATTGATTTGATACTTGGCTTCATCCACTCCACTGTTGGTTCCCTATAAATTTTTCTTTATTTCACTTAGTGTAAACTTCATTTCTGTCTGGGTCTTTTTTATGTTGTTGAAGTACCCAGTGAGTTCCTTAAACATCCTAATAACCAGTGTTCTGAACTATGTGTCTGAAAGATTGTTTGTCTCCATTTTGTTTACTACTTTTTCTGGAGTTTTGTTCTGTCCTTTCATTTGGTCCATGTTTCTTTGTCTCCTCATTGCGGCAGCCTCCGTATTTGTTTTTATGTATTAGGTAGAGGTGCTTTGACTCCCTGTCTTAGTAGCATGGTCTGTTGTGACAAAGTGCACTAGTAAGTTGGATGGCGTTGAATCTTAGATAATCGCCGGGGCAGGGCAACTCCCTCTGGGCTTGACCACCGGATCAGCAGCTGGAAGGGCAACAGTGACATACGGGGAGAAATGGAAGGATCCAGCATCAGGGCAAGTGCAAGGGGACAGCTTCCTCCTGGACAAAACTCCAGAAGTCAGGCAGTAGCCATTGTCCCTTTTCTGAGCTTTCCCCCACACATAGCGACAGAGTGGTGACACTGTATCTGAGACTGCATCAACCTGGTTCATACAGGTTGCCCTGCCGTGGCGATTACCTAAGATTCCATGCCATCTGGCAAAGGAAATAGACTTCCAGGAAGTCCAGGAAGCTCAGAGAGTCCCAAGGAAGTTGGACCCAAGGAAGCACACACCAAGGCACATCATAATTACATTACCCACGATGAAAGAGAAGGAGAGAATCTGAAAAGCAGCAAGAGAAAAGGAGACAGTTACCTACAAAGGAGTTCCCATAAGACCAGCAGCTGACTTCTCAAAAGAAACCTTACAGGCAAGAAGGGGCTGGCAAGAAGGATTCCAAGTCATGAAAGGCAAGGACCTACATCCAAGATTACTCTATGCAGCAAAGCTTTCATTTAGAATGGAAGGGCAGAGAAAGTGCTTCCCAGATAAGGTCAAGTTAAAGGAGCTCCTCATCACCAAGCCCTTATTATGTGAAATGTTAAAGGGACTTAACTAAGAAAAAGAAATCTAAAAACAAACTAAGCAAACAACTGGAACAGAAACAGAATCACAGAAATGAAGATCACATGGAGGGTTAGCAGCGGGGAGGGGGAGGGGGAGAATGGGGGGAAAGGTACAGGGGATAAGAAACATAAACGGTAGGTACAAAATAGACAGGGGGAGGTTAAGAATAGTATAGGAAATGCAGAAGCCAATGAACTTATATGTACGACCCCTGGACATGAACTAAGGCGGGGGGGGGGGGTGATGCTGGTGGGAGGGGTGCAGGGCGGAGGGGGGTAAAGGGGAGGAAAAAAATGGGACAACTGTAATAGCATAATCAATAAAATGTGCTTAAAATATAAAATAAAATAAAATAAAAAATTAAAAAGAAAATGGAAAGAAAAGCGAATATAAAAGTCCAGTAGGGTTTTTGGTAAAAAGCACGGGTCAGTTTGAGATGGGAACATAGCATTTTCTGTTAGCACATAGCGGTTTGTCAAGGCTTTCTTTTCTAGGGTCTGCTCACCTTCCACAGAAACGTGTTACCCAGGAAGGGCTGAAGAGACACAGGCAGCTGGCGAGGGAGGTTGCTATGCAACAGCAGAGGAAAGCCATTCAGCCAGGCAGGATTGATATTGGTCACTGGAGAGTAAAAGCTGTGGTCCTAGCAATAGCTGCTTATTCATACACAGGAGTCCTGGAGAGGTTGATACAAAAAACAAATGTAAAAGTCCAAGTCCAGTATGGCCCTGCCTGGTGTGGTTCAGTGGATGTGCCGTCCTGCAAACCAAAGGGTCACCGGTTCGAGTCCCAGTCAGGGCACATGCTTGGGTTGCGGGCCAGGCCCCCAGCGCGGGGCGCACGAGAGGCAACCACAAAGTGATGTTTCCCTCTCTTTCTTCCTCCCTTCCCCTCTCTCTAAAAAGAAATAAATAAAATCTTTTTAAAAATAAATAAAATAAAAGTCCAGTATGGTTTGTGTAAAAAGTACACAATTTGAGATGAGAATATAGCATTTCCTGCCTCCAAAGCAGTCTCACCGGTCATTCTGGAAGCCCAGAGGCATGCGTGTCCTTGGTTAGGACCTGAGTAAGTGCTCCTTGTGCTTCCCATTCTGCATATTGAGAAACTGGGCTCAGAGATGTCCAGCGACCTGAGCAGGCTCACACAGCTAGCGAGCGACAGACTGACCCAGCACTCCATCCCTGGAATTCTGAAGCCTGGCCCAGCTTCTTCCCGCAAGACCACAGCTGCCCCAGGCCCCATCCCTGGAAGGAACCAGGACAAACATTTACTCTGAATCAGGGCTCGCCATGGCTCAGACACACAAGTGACCGATTGTCCAGGCTGCTCCAGTGGGCACCAGGAGGGCCTAAGGGACAGCGTGTTTGTGCCACTCTCTGCAAAGAGGCCTGAAAGTCAGAGTGGAGAGTCAACCCCAACCAGCAATTCCCACACCTGGATGGATCCACATAGAGCAGGCAGAGGTGGGGCTGGGGGGCCTCTACCGGTGTCCTCCCAGGTGCAGAGCACGAGCATGAGCTTAGGTCTCAGACAGTGCAAAGCTTGCTTGTTTGGGACAGACGCTGACAGGGCAGGGGAGGTGGATGGGGAGCTGTCGCTGAAACTGAAGAGGGGAGCATGCCTCAGTCCCCAGGCCAGCACTAGGCAAACATGGAGCCCAAATTCTACATTTTCCGTGCACTGGCTCTGTGGCCTCGTGTAATCAGTCCATGCAGTGTGTCTGTGCCTCAGCTTCCCGACCTGCAAAATGGGGATGCTGACATGGACCTCCCAGGGCAGCTGTGAGAGGAAGACAAGCCGCAACCAAGATCTGGCTGTGATGTACAAGCTGCATAAAGAGTGATTGAGGAAGCAGATGTTCCCGGGGTGCCTGGAGGCCACAGAGATGGATCCAGTGGAGGGGAACACAAAGGGAACTGGCATCCTCTGTTTGCATTTCCCTTGTTACTAGAGACCTCTGTATTTATGACCTGGGGATCATGCTGGGGGAACCGGTGCATAGTGGATTCCAGAGCGCACTGGAGGAGCTTAGGGAAAAGGTGGAGGGCAGAGCTGCAAAAGTGGGGGGTACTGAGGGTAGATGATTGGGTGGGTTGAACTGCACCAAACGGTGTGAGGTCGCGCCTGCAGTCAGAGGTGGGGGTGGAAAGGGGAATCTGGCGGGAAGGAAAAAACGCCTGCCCCCCTCCCCATCCCGCCCGCCCACCCGCGGAATCGCCTGCGCGCTGGAGACCCGGTGGACAGGGCTTTTGTTGGGAAAGCGGCGGGCTGGAGGGGTCGGCGCATGCGCAGGCTGCCTGCCGCGGGGGGGGGGGGGGGGGGGTGTGCGGAGAAAAGGGGCGGGGTGGTAGGAGCTGCTGTGCTGGCAGCAGTAGGCGAGGGCGCGGCTGCGGGGTTCCCGGTGCTGAGGACCGACGCCATTGGAGCCCCAGGGAAGGTAAGGATCCAGCCTCGGACAGGACCAGGAGAGGGCGGGTGGAACCCGGTACGCTGCGCCACCCCTTCCCGCACAGCGCACCCCACCTCCCTGCAACGCTCCCCCCACCCCGGGAGCTGAACAAAGCCCAAGCACTCAAAACCCGAACCCCGTTAGACCCGCGGTCCAGACAGGAGTCCCCTCCGCCCCGCGGCCAGACCCAGTCTCCCGGATCCGAACCGCTTTCGGCAGACCCGTGTGCTCTGTGCTGAGCTGCCTTAGACACAGGCCCCATCCCCGCCCAGCCACTCCTAGATCACTCCCACCCAGCTGACCACTTTGCCTCCTTCCTGGAGTTGCAATCCTGGGTTTTGACACCTCTGGCGCTCCAAATGGAGCCTCACCTAGTCCAAGGCCCCCACCCCATCTAGCGCTCCTGTGTGAGCCCAACCTGGCCGGAATGCCCCCACCCACCCGGACCTCGCCAAAGGGTCCCTGGGATTGAGTTTCCCAGAGCTTTTTTGCAGTCCCCATGTGTCTGAGCCCTCACATTCCATCTTCTCACCCTTCAGCCTGGCTCCCTGCTCCAGCCCTTAAATTCAGGCCCTTTGTTTCTCCTTCTCTCCCTGCATCCATCCCCTTTGGGGTCCTTCAGACCCAAGCCCACCAGCCCAACCCCTCCATTCAAATCGAGCCACTGGGATGGGGAGCCTGCCCCCACCTTTCAGTGGGGCGATCTCCTCCGACCACTTGTACCCCTCTCTTAGGGCTCTGTCTCTGACAGCATCTACCCCAACAGACTTCACCCCCAACCCCTAGTTGCCTAGTAAGGGGTTGATGGCTGCCCCCCCATCTCCTGAGAGATCATGCCTCCTTTGGATCCCCCCCCCTCCCAAGAGGTCTCGTCCTCCCTCTCAGGCTGAGCTCTCTTCTTCTTGGGATCCCAGCATGGCTGAGGGGAGCTTCCGCATGGAATCGGAAAGCTACAACGCTGAAGACATGGATGAGGGTAGTGATGAAGTTGGGGAGGAAGAGATGGTTGAAGGAAATGAGTATGAAGAATTTGGTGCTTTCGGAGGCTATGGCACCTTCACCAGCTTTGACATTCGTCTCCTCAGAGCCTTTGGGAGCTTGGGTCCAGGCCTTCACATCTTGGCGGTGAGGCCCCTTCTTGGCCACCTGCTGGCCCTGCCAAAACTGGGAAGGGAGGGGAGGGGAGGTTTTATGCAGAGGGGAGGGCTGATGGGGAAGGACTGCTTAGCCACTCCAAATCAAAACTCTTTCCTGCTGGGAGAAAGAAGGTCGGGAGGGTCTTGGGGGTGGTGGGGGCTGGATGGCTGCCTGGAGGGGGCTGGCCAGCCCAAGGAAGCATGATTCAAGTGTGTAAAGTTGTCTGCCTTCCTTTACCCTTCTGTCCGGCCTTGCAGAATGAGCCCTGGGAACTGGAAAACCCTATGCTGGCCCGGACTCTGGTGGAGGCATTTCAGCTGGATCCAGAAACACTTGCCAATGAGGCGGAGGCTCGGGCTGCCAATGTAGCCCGAGCTGCCGCCTCCAACCGCGCTGCTCGGGCTGCTGCCGCTGCTGCTCGTGCCATCTACAATCAGGTGGTCACTAACCACCCGCTGGCCACGGACCAGGCCTCGAGAGACGATACCCAACCCATGACATATGCGGTCGAGGCTCAGGAAGCCACCCCTGAGACAGCCCTTGCTTCTCCACACAGCTCTCAGATGCCAGTCAACAGTGAGATGGCTGCCTCTGGGGCTCCAGCAACCTCCTCACAGCCCCAGCCAGCCTCCCAGGCCCAGGAGGCTGCTACTGAGGGTCCCAGTACTGCCTGTGCGTCCCCTCAGGCTCCATGTGCCAGTGAGGTGGATGCCACCCAGCTCAAGACGGCCTTTCTGGGTCAGAATGATGTCTTTGATTTCACTCAGCCGGCCGGTGTCAGTGGCATAGCCTTCCCACGCCCCAGGAGGCCCGCCCCGGCCCAAGATGTGGCCAGAGAGGGCCCCAGTGCTGCCTCCCAGGTGCCTCAGACAGCATCTGCTGGGGAGGGGGCAGCCACTCGGCCCAAAACGACCAAGTCTGGGAAGGCTCTTGCTAAGACTCGGTGGGTGGAGCCTCAGGATGTTGTGGCAGCAGCTGCTGCCAAGGCCAAGATGGCCACGAGCGCCCCTGAGCCTGAGAGTGCAGCTGCTACTGCTCAGAACAGTGCTGAGCCCTGGGCCAGGATGGGAGGCAAGAGGACAAAGAAGGTGAGACCTCCCTGCCTTCTGCAAACCCCCTTGTTCTTCTCTCCTCTCCCCTCCCCTCCCCTTCCCTCCCCTCCCCTCCTGTCTCTTCCCTTCCCTTCTCCTCCCCTCCCCTTTTTCTCTCAGCTTGTCCAAGTTTCTACAACACAAGTGTGCTAGCATGTTTTTACTCCATGTAGTCGCTACCCTCCGGCCTGGTGGGAGAAGAGGTTGGCTCAGTGCCTGGCACTTAGTAAGCCCTCTGCACATGTCATCCGCTGTTCCTACTACTCTTATTTCCAAGTACCTGCTCTGGTGAAGATGTTGCCAGGGGCTTGGGCACAGTAAGCTTGGTAGCCCTGGGTCTCTCCTCTCCCCAATGCTACAGTCCAAGCACCTGGATGATGAGTATGAAAGCAGCGAGGAGGAGAGAGAGCCTCCTGCTGTCCCACCGACCTGGAGAACATCGCAGCCCCCGTTGACAGTGAGGGCTCAGATGGCCCCGCGGGCTCAGATGGCCCCTCGGCCCCCGATGGCCCTGAGGTCCCAGGTACCCTCGAGGCATGTACTGTGCTTGCCACCCCGCAACGTGACCCTTCTGCAAGAGAGGGTAAGGAGTCTGCCCTTCCCCCTCTCCCTTCTCCTCCCTTGCTGTCCAGTTTTTTGAGCTCACCCATGCCTTCACCTCCCCTTCTCCAGGCAAATAAGTTGGTGAAATATCTGATGATTAAGGACTACAAGAAGATCCCCATCAAGCGCTCAGGTGGATAGCTGTGCCCCATCCCTGAGCTCTGCCTTCCCCCCCTCCCCCAACCCTCCTCAGTGGGCGCCCCCATCAGATACCCGCAACTGTCAGGCCTTGCCTGATGGCTCCAAGCGCACAGTACCTGGGGTCCTGACTGTGCTCCCCTCTGCAGCAGGGCTGACCGAGGGACTGCAACTCTGGCCCCCTGCTCAGCCCAGGTGCTTTCCCACCTCTCTCCTCCTGCAGACATGCTGAAGGACGTCATCCGAGAATACGACGAACACTTCCCAGAGATCATTGAACGAGCAACGTACACCTTGGAAAAGGTGGGTGCGGGGGTGGGGGGCAGCTCTCTGGAACATGCACAGCAGGGAAGCCTTGCACCCTGCAGCCTTTGGAGGCCCAGTGACAGTACTGCCTGCTCTGGAAGCCTTGCCTAGCTTCTCCATGTGGGAGCTCCCATTGCGCACTTCCTCTCCCTTGTGCTCTGGGAGGTCTCTTGTCTCCTGAAGTGGGTCCTGTTGCCTCGGCCTGTGCCAGAGCTCCCAGAGGCCAGTTCCTCTGCGTCCTCTCTTGTTCTGTCCTCCCCTATGACATTGGGTTCCCAGCCCAGGAAATGTTCTGGCAGGGAATGGAGTGACTACCTGCAGGACACTTGGCCTGGATTTTTGACCTCACAGTCTTATTTTCTCCCCGTGCAGAAGTTCGGGATCCACCTGAAGGAGATCGACAAGGAAGAACATCTGTACATTCTTGTCTGCACGCAGGATTCTTCGGCTCGCCTCCTGGGAAAGTGAGAAAGGGCAGGAGGGCCGTGGCCTTCCCAGGTGGTGCCTCCCCCTCCTCTCAGAGAAACAGGAAAACAGGGCTGGAGGGCCTAGCACAGTGCCCACCTATAGTTGTCGAGTGGTTACCAGATGGGCCAGGCCTTGCTGTGGTCAGGTTCCACCCCTGCCTGCCCACGCCCCTCCTCCCAAGAAAGCAGGCCTCTCATTGCTTTCCTCTTCTTGCTAAGTGCCTGGCCTGGGCTGGGCAGAGTGGTTGGTCCTGGGGGAGCTTTCTGTCCCGTGTACGCCCCATGGGCAAAGGGTGGGTGAGCCTCTGGACACACCTTTGCCAAGCGTTTGCTCCCACTGCCCTGGCCTTGGCAGAATCCTGGGAGAGGGTGTTAGCACCCACACCTGATGGATGAAGTGATGTAATCGCACGTGGAGGAAGAATGAGTTGTCTGGATCAGGTAGCGAGCCATGCGCAGAGTGGGAAGAATTGCTCTGTAGTGAGTGGAGCGATCTGGGAGAGGCTAGTTGGGTGAGCTGACTGTAGTCTCTTGGGCAAATGGCAGCTGGACGGGATCCCTCTTTCTACACTTTTAGGACCAAGGACACTCCCAGGCTGAGTCTTCTCTTGGTGATTCTTGGAGTCATCTTCATGAATGGCAACCGTGCCAGTGAGGGTGAGTGGCTAGACCTGCAGGTGGGGGGGTGCCTCCACCCCCATCTCACCTTCGTGTTTCAAATTCTTGTACCTCATCTCCCCTGGCAGCTGTCCTCTGGGAGGCACTACGCAAGATGGGACTACGCCCTGGGTATGATTGGGCTCTCTGGGCTCCCAGTGCCCCTCAGCGTTGTCCTGGGGCACAGGAGGCCCCAGGATTGCAACAACCTGATGGTGTGGTGCAGGGGAGTGGGCGTCCTGGACTAGGCAGAGCGCAAAGGGCCTCACCAGGGTGCATGGCGAAATGGTCCTGAACTCTCAGCCCCCTCTCTGCTCCATGTCCCCTCTCTGTCCCCAGAGGAGATCTAAGAGAAACGATCAGAATTCAGGGCTCCATCAAACCCCTATGTCGGCCATTGCTGTTGGACCTCTGCTGCATGCCCAGGCCTCATGGGGCAGCCCCACGGGCCTGGAAGTTCTCAATCCTGGTAGCGAGTGCTCCTGCCCACACCTGGGCACTGCCACCGGCTCTAGTTATGGACTCCTTTCCTTGCCCTCAGGGTGAGGCACCCATTCCTTGGCGATCTGAGGAAGCTCATTACAGACGACTTTGTGAAGCAGAAGTAAGTACTGACCGAGTTAACTTCGTCTCACACTCGTGCCTTCCTTGTGCTGGTCTGGCTGAGGAAGCCATTCCCCGTCCTAGGTCTTAACACTGGAGGGATGGAGTCTCTGGGGTGAGTGTGGGTGGGGGTATGTGAGTGCCAGGGGGATTAGAATGCCAGGGCATTCTTGGGGAAAGGGGGCACACGTTGATTGAGAACATGGTGCGGGGTATGTTACAACCACCACACCATTCAAGCACTTGCCCTGCAGGCTATAAGAGAATATCCCCTGCTTTACATCCCAGGAATCTGGGGCTCCAGAGTGGAAGTGTGAGCATGGCCCTTGCTGGTGAGGGGCCCATTCAGGCCTGGAGCCTGGCCCTCCTGACTCACTGGCCAGGGAGGGCCCCAGTCCTGGAGAATCCTTGGTCCTGGAGAACACGTTGCACACTCACAGGGTCGGGAGTGTACCTGGAGTATGCTGCTCTTGGTGGACCATTTTCTTCCCTTCACAGTCCTTTTCCGTGGTGGGCTGTCCCAGGGCTCAGCCGGGCCAAGGACAAAACACTGTGGTGGGGTGTGCTTAGAGCAGGGGGCCTGAAGAAGTGGCCCCCCGGTTTATAACACACCCGACAGGAATCCAGGGGTCATTGTGACAAGGGGCACAAACCTGTGGCCTTACCGTGGACAAACACCCTACATGTGCCCCTTCCCCTGCCCCCACCCACACACCTCCCTGTGGCTGCTGGGTAGGAACAGACAGCCCAGGGTTTGGGAGGCCTCAGTACTGGAGGCAGAAACCCTGGGAGTGAGCTTGGGAGTGGGGCACCGGCTGGAGGGTCAGGGCAGTCCTTCTGCAGGAGCTGAGCTGCTGCCTTGGGACTGGAAAGGGGCCCCCTGGGAGCCATTAGCACGACAACAGGTCTGCCTGGCTGGAGGCAAAAGTTTATTTTCCTCTCCACTGAGGTACCTGGAATACAAGAAGATCCCCAACAGCAGCCCACCCGAGTATGAATTCCTCTGGGGCCTGCGGGCCCGACACGAGACCAGCAAGATGAGGGTGCTGAGATTCATTGCCCAGGTAACAGAGAGCCCCTGCTGGGGGCCAGGGCCAGGGGCTGGCACTTCCCATACCTTGTCTGTTTCTCGGTCATGGGCTCCTTATGCCGTTTGTGTGTCCAGTGCGGATACTGAGGCTCAGAAAAGTTCCCAGGTGACTTGTCCAAGTTCACAGGTGCAGTGCATGTGAGGGATGGGGCAAAACCCCAGGCCTGGTCCAGAATAAGAGGAGCTCGACTCCAGTGGTCTTTATTTTTATTGTGATCATGCACAGTGCACAGGAGGGTGCACAGTGGGAAGCAGGTGCTTGGTGAGCATAGGGTAGCAGTTAGGATGGTTGCTCTTATTACATTGCAGTATCAGAACCGAGACCCCCGGGAATGGAGGGCCCATTTCCTGGAGGCTGTGGATGATGCTTTCAAGATGATGGACGTGGACATGGCTGAGGAACATGCCAGGGCCCAGATGAGGGCCCAGATGAACATCGGGGATGAAGCTCTGATTGGACGGTGGAGCTGGGACGACATACAGGTGGAGCTCCTGACCTGGGATGAGGATGGAGATTTTGGCGACGCCTGGGCCAGGATCCCCTTTGCTTTCTGGGCCAGATACCATCAGTACATTCTGAATAGCAACCGTGCCAATGGGAGAGCCACTTGGAGAGCTGGCATCAGCAGTGGCACCAATGGTGGGGCCAACACCAGCATCCTAGATGGCCCTAGCACCAGCTCCACCATCCGGACCAGAAATGCCGCCAGAACGAGTGCCA
This sequence comes from Macrotus californicus, assembly GCA_007922815.1. Lineage (NCBI taxonomy): Eukaryota > Metazoa > Chordata > Mammalia > Chiroptera > Phyllostomidae > Macrotus > Macrotus californicus. Next base: position 12,280 of record VMDR010006446.1, on the reverse strand, counting down.
ACTTCTTCTCCTGGATCCAGTAAGGTTCTCAGGCGATAAACGAGACTCTGGAGGGTGGGCCAGCAGGGACTCTGAGAAGTCAGCAGAAGGCCTGGCACAGGGAGGGGGAAGCGGTGAGAATGTGGGCAGACCCTTCTTTTGTTCTTTCTATCCCCCCCACTATTTCATCTGTATTTCCGTTTGTTTTTGCTCCTGTGTCCTATGTTTGCAGACAACGCTGACGAACTGCAGCGATCAGTCATCCAGCCAGAGTGCCCCCTCAGACTCCGTGTTCACATAGCAGTCTAGGCCGCCTCTGCCTGCCCATCGGAGATGGCATGCAAGACGAAGCTCTCTGCGCCCTGCTGCTTTCATTGTGTGCTGTTGTCGTGCTGTCGTGTTTTTGGTATCAGTGTCACATTAAAGTTGCAGAATGAAGTGGGACGTTTCCTCCATTACCTGTGCTCTGAGTGGCCCATGATCAGCTCTCTGGGATGGGGTCAGAGGGCTTGCCTCTACCAAAGAGGCAGGCAGGGTGCTGGGAGACACGGAGGCACCTGTGAGTGTGGAGATCGTGAGTTTCGAGAGGCTTCGGCCCACATGGTTTCATGATTTACTATGTGGTGCAGCGCCAGTTAGACGCCAGTGGAGGCGTCTTTCAAGATGATGGATGTGGGAAGCAGGGGAAGGGGTGGGGTGGAGGCTATGGGTTGGTGCCCCTGTCCCTCCCACCAAGAGGCAGGATCCACAATCGCCCACCAGGACACATCTCCCTGTCCCCACCCTTGGAGGTGCCGGTATCGAACTCTTCCATCATCATCCGCACAAGCTCAGGACCTCATCCCTCAGATAGAACCATAGGGACAATGAGGTAGGCCTCAAGGCGACATCCTCTCCCCTCCAGCAGGTAGAAGGAGGACCATTGTTGCTGAGAGTAGATTTAAGGAAATCAAGGCTGCTACAGACCTCGAAAGCCCATTGCCTGTGGCGGTGACCTGAGGCTTGCTTGGGGCTTGGGAGCCCTTCAATGGAAGCAGGGCTGTTCCAGTGCGCTCAAGGCCGGGCCTAGGTCCTGGTGTTTTCAAGGGCTGGGTGATGCCTGCGGAGGGTGCAGCTGGTTCTGCAATTTCTCCAGTGGACAACAGTGAGGGCAGAGACACAGAGGTCCCTGGGAAGGGCTCAGTAGTGGGCAGGGTCAGTGTCCAGAGCTTCTTCAGGTGACCTGGTGATGTCTGCACATAGGGAGGACAAGGCCCCAGGTTAAGAGGAGGGCCAGAGTAGTGAAAAGGCCCCTGCTCCCCGCCCCCCCTCAATGGACTCTTTTCCCTGAGAAGAGGTTCTCCTCTCTTGGCCAGACTTGGATCCTGACCTAGACCCAGCTACATAATTTGCCAGGTCCAGTAGAAAATGCAAACGTGGGCCCCCTTGTTCACAAATTGTTAAGAATTCCAAGAGAACAACAGCAGCACCTTGAATCACGTGTGGAGCCCTTTGGAGCGCAGGGTCCTGTGGGACTGCATAGGTCTCACCCCGAGGAAACTGGCTCTGTCGGCACCGCCCCGCCCCCGCCCCCCTTCCCCGGCCCTAAAGACAGGCTTCAGGTGGGATTCTGTCTTGTTGCCTGGTGCTGTCATTTCTGCCTCCCTGGCTGCTGGGTCCCTGCTTAGCCAAATGGACACTCTGTGATTCTGAACGAAATGGAGTCCCCTTTAGGTTTCCAGGTACATGGCTTGAGATGTTGGGGTGAGGGGCGAAGGGTGCCTGGGACCCCAGCCCTGGTGTGATGAATGATGCATGACATTTCTGGCATCCTCGACCTGGGAAACTCCCAGGACCCTGTTGTGCACACAGTAGGCACATGCCTTTCCATGGATGAATGTGGGGCCATCACAAAAGCCACAGGTGTGAGTTTGAGCACTGTGTGCAGAGGGCACTTGAGATATGGCAGCTCATCTGGAAAGGAGGAGAAGGGACAGGGTGCCGGGTAGGTCAGCAAGTCCCCAGGCCTGCAGGTTTTTGGCACTCTCCCTTGTCCATATCCTTTCCCCGTAGTCGGCCCCCCAGGGGCCCACTGCCCTCCACCCTGCAGGGTGGTCAGGGAGGAAGAGAGCAGGCAGGAGGCCGGAGGGCCCTGGGGAATGCAGCCAGACTGTGGGTCCCCTAGGACGGTCAGGCTGGTCACCTTGGAGGTGGCCTACCTCCCCACTCACAGGGCAACCATGACAACAAGGCAGGCCCCCCACCGCCCCACAGCCCCGCCCCAGCCCCGGGCCTTCCACAGGCTCCCCAGCCACAGAGGCCCACATTGCCTCTCCCCAAGCGTTTCCTGAGAACCTACTGCGCACCAGGCCCTTGGAGGAGGTGTGCGGGTACCCGGGCAGCTCCACAGGGTTTTTCCCCACCCAAGCCTGTGCCCTCTGACTCCTCTCGCTCTCGTTGACGGACAAGCATTCCTCGATTCACTTGTTTCCAGTTATTGACTATTGTGCACACAGTTTTCGGACTATTCCCTTGCCATTTCTTGTATGGGCCTATGTGTTGTTACCAGACATCCCTGTGGGGAGGGGACAATCAGGCTAATTCCACGGATGAGGAAAGTGAGGCTCCGAATCAAGACACTCGTCCTGAGGCACACACCCGGGGAGAGGCAGCGCTGGGCCTGGCACCCAGAGCCCTCTGAGTGCAGATGCGTGCTGTGCCCATGGCAGTCTGCCGCCACTGCCTCCGAGGGGCTCACGGTGTCTTGGGGGTGACGCCCCCACCTCTCAACACTCTCTGATGACACCCACCTGCCCACCCTGCCAAACTGCCCATACCACTCCCCAGCTCCCTTCAGTGAGCCAGAACCCCACGGCTCAGGGCCTCCCAGCCCTGAGGTTCCTCCTGCACAGGCAAGGGCCCTGCCAATGCTCTCCCAGGCCCCTGAGACATCCGTTTTGGCACTTCCCTGGGCGTCCATCCTGCTCCTCCTCCTCGTCTTTGTCACCATCACCGTCAGGCCCGGGGCCCCACATTTTGGTGCACTATCTCCTTCCCACCTCGCCGATACTCTGCGGGAGTTACTGTTCCTCGTGGCACACAGGACGGAACAGACTCACAGTAGGGAACCCACTTGCCTGAGGTCTCTGACCCCGCTCTGCCACCACCTCCACAAGTGGCCTGGCCCTGCCTTTTCTCTCTCTGGCCCTTAGAGGTCCCACCTCTCACAGCATGGGATTGGACTAGGCTACTCTGAGGGGGCCCCAGCTCTGCGGTCCGCATTCTTAGTGGGCCAGCAATCTTAGTCACATCATCTCTCTGGGCCTCAGTTTCCACACCTGGGTAACAGGGGTAGGAACATGCGCTTACCCTGCCAGGGCAGCTGTGAGCAGCTGGTGTGGCCCGCGCATGAAAGCAGGTAGGAGGTGGGTAAGTAAAGTAGTGTGCAAACAGACAGGACGCGCACCTGCTGAAAACGGGGAAACACTGAAGAAAAGAAAGAACACCCAAATAAATGGAGGAACACACCATGGTCATGGGCTGGAATATTTAACATAGTAACGATGTCAACTCTCCTGAAATTCATCTACAGATTTATGCAAGTCCAGTAAAAATCCCAGCAGGATGTGTTCTAGATATAGACGAGCTGCTTCTAACACGTATATGGAAGGTAATAGAAACTGCAATAGCCAAAACAATCGCGAAAAGAATAAAGTTGGAGGCATCACATGACTTCATCTGAAAACTTATAAAGCTACAGTAAGTGAAAGTCAGTGTGACAATGGTGAAGGGATAGGCAAGCAAGCGACTAGATCCTAGGAGGCGTTCCAGGACTAGTCTCACCAAACATGGCCAGTTCCAGGCACCCAAGCAATGCAACGAAGAGAGGGTTGTCCTTTCAACAACTGTGTGGAAACAACCAAATGGCCATCTAAAAGTAAAGGGACCTCCCAATGTCACCCCAATAAACTCAATGAAAAAATAAATAAAAGTAAAAGGACCTCACACCTTCTACTCAAACTCTAAAAATAAATCTTAGATATAACTCAAGAACATAAAACTGTAAAACATTTACAAGGAAACAACAGAAATTCTTTGACCTGGGGTTTGGCAAAGATGTTTTAAGCATGACACCAAAAAACCCTTTTTCCTCTATGAAAGATACTGTTAAAGATTTGAAAAGACAGATCCAAAGCTGGGACAATGTATTTGCTAATTGCTTATCCAACAAAGGCCTTGTAACCAGAATATACAAAGAAGTGTTAAAACTCAACAATAAGGAAATTTCATATATATAAATAAATATATACTTATATATAGTTTATATATTTACACACATTTATATATAATATATTTAATTTATTAATATCTAATAATATCTATACATGATCACATATTTATTATATTTATTAAAATTTAATGGTATTACTATACTAAATATGTAATTTGATATATTTATATATTTACATATATATAAATATATATATAGTTGGCAACTGAGCACATGAATAGATGATATTCAGCCTCATTAAGTCTCAGGCCGATGCAAATGAAAACTAAGGTGAGAGACCAGTATTTCTGTACTAAATGTGCTAAAAGGAAGAAAGGAAGGAAGGAAGAAAGAAAGGGAGGGAGGGAGGGAGGGAGGGAAGGAGGGAGGGAGAAAGGGAGAAAGGGAAGGATGGAGGGAGGGAGGGAGGGAGGAAGAAGGAAAAGAAGGAAGGAAGGAAGGGAGGAAGGAGGGAAAGAAGGAAAGAGAAAGAGAGAGAGAGAGAGAGAAAAGAAAAGAGGAAAAAGAAAAGGAAAGGAAAAAAAGAAAGAAAAGAGAATTGGCTGGGGTGGGGGGTGGAAATGCAAACTGTAATTGAACAACAATAAAGTAATTAAAAAAAAATAAAGGGTGGAAAAGCAATTCCAAAGACCTTAAAAAAATAGAAAGAAAGAAAGAAAAGAGAAAGGCAAAAAAGCCAAAAACCACCTGATAAAGAGCAAATGATGTTGAAGACAGACAGCATCTGGATTTACCACATGTTGCCGGAGGAAACGTAAAGTGGTACAGCCACTCTGGAAAACAGCTTTATTGCTTCTTACAAAGTTAAACATACACTTAGCAATGTGACCTAGCAACCACACCCTGAAAGATTTCCCCTAGAGGAGTTGAAACTTCAGTTCCTACAAATACCTATACATGCTGTTTATAGCAGCTCTATCCCATAGTCACCCAAAACTTGAAGCAATCCAAATGCCCTTCAACAAAGTATATTATTTCCATAGTACAGAGAAATGGAAGACTGATATGATCAACAACTGGGATGATACAATCATTATGCTTAGTGATAGAAGCCAGTCCCAGAAGGTTACGTTTGCAGTGGCTCCATTTATATGACTTTCTTGGGAGGACAGAGCAATACAGACTGAGAGCAGATCAGTGGTCTGCTCCAGCAGTACCATGGTCAGGTGTGGAGAGACTGCCTACAAAGGGATAGCACTGCTCAGGGACTTCATGGGAGTATGGAGATGTTCTGAATACTGATTGTGGTAGTCATTCCAGGATTCTATACATGTGTTAAATTTCCTGGAACTGGGGGTCCAAAAGAAGTCTATGTTACTGGGTATTAATGTAAATATAAAGTTAAAGAAATAATGGTGAAATAGCTTCTTTTCCAGTAAAACAACAAAACACTGTTAGAACTGTACACCTTAAGCCTGAACTACAGAAAAATAGTGAATGCATGTCTTTAGGATGAAGGAAATCCATACCAAGTATAAGCCCAGATCAACAGAAAGAAATGAATAGGAGTAGAAATGGTAAAAAATGTGAAAAACATGTCTCTTAAAAATGACCGTCTTTAAAAGTTAACTGAATGTTTTCAAAACCAATAACAATGCATTGTGGGGCATATAACCTGTCTACATGAAATGTATGGAAACAAAATCCAATGGGTGGGGATGGAGAAATAAAGGCACACCATTAAGGTTTTTACCTTGTACCTAAAGTGGAATATTATTATTTGTAGGTGAAATACCTAAATTAAAGTGTATGCACACACGCAATGGAATGTTACTTGTCAATAAAAAGGAATGAAATCTGGCCATTTGAGACAACATGCATGGATCTACAGGGCATTATGCTACGTGAGATAGGTCAGTCAGAGAAAGACAAATACCAAATGGTTTCACCTTTATGCAGAATCTAAAGAACAAACACAACCTAAACAGACTCATAGAAACAGAGACCAAAGAGATGGTTACCAGGAGGGAGGGGATGAGGGGATGGGTGGAGAGGAGAAAGGGAATATAGTCAATAATATTGTGATATCTATGTATAGTGCCAGGAGGGTACCGGAAATATTGGGGGAACGCTTTGTAAATAAATTACATGGTTGTCTAACCACTATGCTGTACACCTGAAACTAATACAAAATAATGTTGAAAGTCAACTGCAATTGAAAAATAAAGTGAAAAAGAATCGATTCTTTGGTGATTTGTATATTAAGCTATCACTTAATAACAGAGATCATTAGAAAATCCCCGATATGTTGTCCATGCAGACACACTCCTATATGACCCATGGCTGTAAGAAAAAAAAAATCACGTTCAAATTAGAAAATATTTTGAACTGACTAATACTGAAAACTTGGGAGTCCTTTGCCTACTAAAATTAGTAATCTCTCCTCTCGCAGCGGTTCGATTACCCAGGTTAGAAGCTCCGGCATCCATGGGAAAACGCAAGATGCCAGCAGTTTGTACACCAGGTTGGGCTAGGGATTGAACTTTACGTAGATTTTTCACGTAAATGCCTATATTGGGGTTGGATGCCCAAGGTTCCAAAGTCTGTAAATGTGCTAGCGCATTCCCCTCCAGAGAGTAAGTGTCTCCTCAAACCCCAAAGGGTTTGGGGAAAGTAATTTGCCCAGCCACTGGCAGGCGAGAGGGGTCCTGGGTATCAAAATGTTCTTTAACTCTGCTTTGGAGCAATCATGCAATTCCCCCATAACCTGCAGGGGTATGTGCCACTGCCCATCGCAGAGGCAGTTTGAAGGTATGGTTAGAGATGTTTGCTCTGGGGCATCCCTCACTGCTGGGTCGGGATTAAGCACTCTTAGATCAGCTAAGTGAGAGATCACTCACCCGTCTGCCTTCCGTCTTCTAATACTTTACTAGTATTGTCTCCTCAACCATCCTTTTTGTCCCTGTGGGGTTAGGCCTCTAAAAGAAAGAATCTAGCCAGGATCCAGGGAGCAGGAGGAGAGGGAAGAGGAAAGAATGAGGAAGAGAATGGATAAAGGCCATGAAAAAGTGGTCCCTGGGGAACTTGGTAGCAGGAACAAGGTCCACTGACAAGATGAAACAGCTCCTCACCATGTTGCAGTCTGTTTGTCACTCGTATCGCAAGGTGTGGGCATTCGGTTGGACTCCATGGTCACACCTTGGTTAGTGGAGGGCAGGACACCATAGGTGAGAGTCGCATCTTGCTGCAAACAATGGAAGATGGCAGTTGCCCCCAATGTAAAAGGGAAGGCAGTTACCTGGCAGTAAGAGGATGCTGGATGGCAGAAAAGCAAATGCCAATGACATTTCCTTCACTGAGCTCAGCATGGAAATTAGTTCCCTTATTGTTCACACCCACGGCTCCTTGTCACTTAATTTCACATCACTTATCATAATTTGCAATGAAACAGTGATGTCTGAAATTAATTTTGTGATTGCACTGACGCACGAGGCTGAAGGCTCAATATTCGGGGCTCCTATTAGGCCTATTGTAATCGAATGAGTTAATTCTTAGCCACTCCGTTAAGAAGGTGGATAGGCGCTGGGGAGGGAGGATGAGAAGAAGAACAAAGTATAAAGAGAAAAAGGAAGGAAAAGAGGGCGGAACACGGAAGGGCCACAATGAAATCTAAGCAGGGAGAGAAGATGTGAGGGAGAGGGAAAACAGAGGGTGGAGAAACTGAAAGACAATGCAGGTAGGGGTGAGGGAGGGAGGAAGGAAAATGGAAAGATGTGAGGGTGATGATCTATGCTGATGCGGTCATAGCATAGCCTGACCCCGCAGGCATCCTATGTGTCAACCAGCATGATGCAGAGAATGAAGTGTGTGTGTGTACATGTGTGTATGCATGCACCTGTGTGATTTGTGTGTAATAATAATCACAAGTATCATCGTACCTGTGGACATTGTGAATTCTTTCAATGGGAGTGTTTTGCTCAAATCGATTCTCCCAAGGGCCTCTCTATCAGAACCACCTCTGCTTTTCTCCCACACTCTAATGCATCACTTAGCTGCAGTTCCCATGGTAACCTATGGTATCTATTTCCTGTCATGTCTAGTAATTATGCATGAGACGCACAGAAAGGTAAAGAAACGTGTGTGCTCTGTCTTCCTCTGAGGTCCCCAAGCCCCTATTCAGGGATTTAGAAAGCACATGCTACTAACTTCCACCTTGCCCTGCACCCACTGCCTGGTGGAGGAGGACAGAAATCGTACAGCAACCCAACACAAAGCTAGAATTTCTACGCCTTCACAATGCACCTACATGGTCAGGAGACCTAGGTTGCTTGTACCCTAGCCACCTTTTTACCAACAATTTGGTTTACCTTCAAACCATGCCCATAAAATCCATGTACTGCTACCCAACCCATTTCACCTGTCCCCACCCTGTAGCCTCTATCACATTCTGGGGGCTTCCAGTTTTCTGACACGAACCTCAGTTCCAATCAGATTTCAGATGCACGGCTCCCAGAAAAGTTCCGTGATCCCCAGCAGGGGCGTCACTCAGTGCGGACAACTCCCTCCTCTGCTCTTCAGCCTGAAAGACCTCTACCCAGACCATGAGAACAATTAATAGGGTTCCCACCTCCTTCCCCACCCCTGTTTTACCAGGGCCTTGGGGAGACTCACAGGGGGGAGGTTTCTGCCAGTCTCCTGATTAAAACAAACAAACAAACAAACAAACAAACAAACTGGAGAACTAAGAAGACATCAGTTCCATACCCCATATGCTAAGTGGCAAACTTCCTACTTTGCATTTTCTCCCCATTTCTGAGGCCAGATAAGCAAGATGCCAGGCAGGACGTGAGACACCTCCCTGGGCACCATTTTGTGAGTACAGGCAGCTCAGCAGTTGGGGGTTATGTCCCCATCTACTCTTCCCTTCTCACTCCAGTATTGTCAATTGTCTCTGGAAGCCCATTTGTCCAGCCTCACTCGCTTCCTGGGTCCCAGCTGCCCGCCATTTCCCATACACTGGAACTTCTCGGTCCAAAAAATCTAAGCAGTATCATCTCTCCCCTTCAGCGGAAAAACCCGCACTGGCCAGAACCTAAAGATTGAGCGTTCTCCTGACCTCGGCATCCTTTTCAGACACCCAGTCTGGTTTTAGAAAGGCATTTTGCCTCTGATCCATTGCCAGTATCCACCTGTCAGGCACTCTGTGTCTCATACATCTCTCGGGGGATCCCAGACCTGCTTGGATGCTGGTCTCTGTCTGAATGTGCAGGAGCAGAGTCCCTTAGAGTAAGACCAAAAGGAACAGTAATGCAAGGAAGGCAATGCTCTGCTCAATGTCCTGCTCTTTTAAATCTCAAACATCACTCTTAGACTTTATGGGAGCAGCAGATTTTAAGGACAGGCAAAAGGTAACTAGAAGGAATTATAATATGGAACAAAACTAGCAGGACATGGTGGCTAAACAGCAATGCTCCTAGAGATCAGGGAAGATCGCCCATCTTCTGCTTCCCCCCACAAAAGTTAAGGTCTTTGGGGAGATTTCATTCTGGGTCGATCCCTGTTCATAGCTTACCTTCTCTGTCTTGAGGACTTTGCTTTTCTCCCCCAACCCTGAAAATGAGAAAGTCCCCTCAGTGAATCTGCTTCATTGTGCACATTTCTTTTTTTCTTGACAATGGGTCTATCCGCACCTCCACCCCTCTCAGCACATACAAACACACAGAGACACAATAACCCCTAACCAATACATTTCTCAAATTTTAAATTGGTCAGTCTAAATTGAGCTCCAGTGCGTGTTCTGGATTGCATGGACTTCAAGCCGCATTCCCTCATCCTCTGGCCATTACTCTTTGCTAATCCCTCATTCTCAACTTGGCCATCCACAAGGCTGTAGGCATCAGCATGTTTTTAGTAAGAGTATGAAGCGAGGGGCAGGTGGGTCATCATTTTAACAAAACCAGCATATCCAGTCGATCTAATCTTCATTCTCCCCCTTTAAAAATGTAACCCTTGCCAATGACCATTCTTTCTCTTGATCTTCACATCCTCTTGCTCTGGTGGTGATTCCCACCAGCATGCAACCATGCTGCACTATCCTCCATTTTAAACGAATACCTTCCCTTGATGACACCTCCCTACCAATTATTGTTCCATATACCTGCCGCCCTTCACAGCAAAACTTTCATGATAACTTGTCGAAATGGGTTGTCTCCACTTTTTTGCCTTCCCCTCCAGCAAGTCTTGCATCCCCTCTTGTCCTCTAAACTGCTTTTTTCTTGTTCTCCTATAACCTGCATGATGTCAAATCAAAATATCATGCCCATGCCCCTGTTTAACTTTTTGGTAGCATTGAACATGCTGCCTACTTCCTCTTTCTTGCAGTCTTCTGGATTTCATAAAACCACCCTCTTCCGGTTTTCTTCTGTCCTGTGTGTATTTTACTCTACAACTCATTTTTTCTCTTTTTGGCTCCTCTTCCTCTCAAGTCCTCTACAGGTTAACACGTTCTAGGTTATGGCTTTGACCTTTCTTTTCCTTCTTTTGTATATTTTCTAAGAAAACTTTTAAATGAACTTGTACGGAGTAAATATGTACAGCTGTTTGCATGTTAACCAGACCTCAATGAAGTGGTCTAAAAATAAAATAAATAAAATAAAATGTGCCTTTTCTCTTTATGGTTATAATGAACAGTTACATCAACCAACCTCTGAGGAATCAGTGTGTTTGGTTATGGACAACAGAAAAGTACTGAAGATCGCTCAAACAGCAAACAAAATCTTGCTCAAGCATATCAGGTTGCACACACACATTGTCAATAAGAGAGATGGAGAACAGGATCAGAAAGCAAGCAGATCTGTGTGAGTCAGATTTAGAACCAATTATGAAGGGTGTGCCTGAGGAATAACCTAGTTTTGACATTTTTGGTGTACAACATTTTTCAGCTGGCAGAGAGGTTGCTTTTGAGGTTTCTACCCCATATTATTTCCTACTAGAAACCTTTAAATTTATCTGTTTTGTAAATAATTTAGAGACAATTCTATCATTTTTATACTGGCATATATGCAGGCATACATGTATGTAAACCTAGTAATGTATTAGGAACATTCTGGATGTTTTCAGAAATTCTTTTCTCTTTGTTAAAAACTTTATCGAGACACAATTCAAACACTGTAACAGTCACCCTTAAAGTGCACAGTGTCATGGATGTTAGTATATTCACAGAGCTTTGCAACTAGTGCCTTCGTGTAATTTAAGAATAGTTCATCTTTCAAAAGAAACCCAGTGTGTATTAAAGTACTTCCTATCCCTCTCCTTCCTCCAACTCCTGGGAACCTCTGATTTATTGCATGTAGTGAATATTTCATATAAATGGGATTATACGATAGGTGGCCTGTTTTGACCGGCTTCTGCCACTAAGCGTGATGCTTTCTAGATCAATCGACATTGTAGCATGTATCAATACTTCATTCCTTTAAATGTCAAATAATATTTTATTATTTGGATATACCACATTCTGTCTATACGTTCATCAGCTCATGGGCATTTGGATTGCTTCCACTTTTGGGCTATCGTGAATAAGGTGTTATGAACACTCTTGTACACGTTTTTGCTTGACATATGTTTTTGGTTCACTTCAGCAGATATCTAGGAGTGGAACTCTTGAGTGATAAAGTAACTCTATGTTCAACTCTTGGAGAAACTTCCAAACTCTTCCCCAGAGTTACTGTACCATGTTACAATTCCATCAGAGATGTAATAAGATTCCAGTTTCTTCACATCCTTGCCAACATGTGCTATCATCCATCTTTTTACATTTTAGACATCTTAGTTACTGGGTGTGATGTGGTATCTCAATGTGGTTTTGATGTGCGTTTTCCTAATGGCTAATGATCTTGAACATCTTTTCCTGTGCCTACGGGCCATTTGTATATCTTCTTTTGAGAAATGTTTATTAAAATTCTTTGCCCATTTTTATTTGGATATTTGTCTTTTCATTTTTCAGTTGTAAGTATTTTTTTACGTATCGTAGATAAAAGTCCCATACCAGATACGTAAGTTACAAATATTTTCTCCTCTCTCCGGATTGTCTTT
>VMDR010006445.1:21691-45527 GCA_007922815.1 Macrotus californicus | reverse complement strand
AGTTGGTGCTTCCTTTATACCTTTTTTTTCTTCTTGGAGAATTCCACCTTTTCTCAGTAAACCCTTCTTAGTTTAGTTTCCTCTTTACTTTTAATCCTGGCATGTTTCACTAGATATTATCATCTGCTTTATTTTTGGTAGCCTTTACCTAACATAACTGTGTCTTTCCTTTCATTTTAACCCTTCTGTTTTATTTTATTTTTAACTGGGTGCTTTTAACCCTTTTTGAAAAGCAGTGTCTTTCAATATTGACATTTTACTCCTCCTGGGTATAAAATGCTGCATCCTTTTTAGATCTATACAACTTGGGCTGTAAAAGCAGGGAAATTAAAAGATAAGATAGGAATAATTTGGCATCAACACAAATCTTTTCACAAGAAATTAGAAAAGTTTTGAGTGGCCCATTTGTCTATGTTTTAAAAGGGCTACCAAGCCAATCTGCCCTTTGGACAAGTGGCCAGGGACGAAGACATCCTGAAAAGAGGCCTCCTCTAACGAGCTCTGTGAAGAGAGTCTCAGGAAGGTGGGCTCTTTGTCCGTGGGGAGCAACAGCCTCCCAGCTTCCTCCTTTTGACCCAAGGCCAGAGACGAAGTGAAAATAAGTGGGTTTAAAAAAATATATGTATGTAGAATGTGGTCAGAGCCTGATGTCAAAGAGTAGAAAAGAAGCGTAAACAAAGAGCAACAACGAAAATGTTATTTGAAGACAGTTGCAACATACGAGTCCATTTTAAGGCTGTGCTAAGCTTCCAAAAGTCATGCTGCTCCTGTTGAAGCGTATCATAGAAAATACGAAAGCAAACCAGTTTGTGGGAATCGCTTATTTTCCCTAGTACTGTTTATATCTGTGGCCCCCTGTTCTCCAGTTTCAGATTGACAAAAGCCCGCTGGGAATAACTCATAAAGACTAAGAGCTTAGCCTTTTTGTTTTGTTTTGTTTTGTTTTTACACTAACAACAAAAAAAATGGCTGCTGAGTACAGATTCACATGCCTCTGTATGGTCAAGTGCTTTTTTGTGTTCATGGGCGCCTGAGGCCTGTTTATTTTGGGAGGTGTACTGGTATCGTTTCCACTAGAAAGTAGCAGAAGGAAGCAAGATCCTTTTTTTCCCACAGAAGGGGAGCGATAAATATTTTTTAGAATATTTAGGAAGATCAGTGATAAGCAGGAACATGTCAAGGAATATTACGTATTCTGTTTTAGGAGAAATCAGAAAAGCTGCTTTTGTTGTGAGGAAATGGCAATTTGAAAGTAATCTATTTCTAAATCTCAGGGTTAGTATTATGAGACTATTCCAGGGTCTGAGCTCTAAGTACAAAGGAAAGGGGAAATAAGAAATAGGAAACAAGAAGGGCTGAATTTAGAAAAGAGCCTGTTCTGCTGAAGAAATGCTGGACGCAGATCCCATACCAGGCAGCAGACATGTTTATGCAGGGTTGTTTCAATTACCAATAGTTTCCCAAGTGGAAGATCAGCTAAGAATTGAATCACGTAGGGCATTAGATATGAAAGAATATGGTACACCCACTTGTAGAGGTTTGGTCTGTTTCTTTCCAAGTTTTTAATTTTAGACACATGCTCTTCTAAGCTAAAGACACTGAAGGTTCCAGTATCATTTCATTACTGAACATTTCTTCAGCACTCATCTGCATGACTACTAAAATAAATTTATCTAAAAACACAAAGTTCTCAAGCACTAGGAGCTTGTGCCCCAGACCAAAAGAACCCATCTGAACTTCTAACCACAAGTGGGATGGACATATGACTCATGGTAGCTCACATGATTTCTGCCAACAAACAACAGCTACCCAGTCTCCGGGACAGAGAGATTGCAGTAGTTCATACCTGAGACCCAGGTGTGTAGAGAATGATATACCCCCTCCTATGCCAGGTATAGATCTAGTCACTTAAATTATCACAGCAATCCCTCTTTGAGTAATCTCTATTCTATTCCTAATCTATGGGGGAAAACCACCAAGATTTAAGTCCAAAAATGTTTATTGTAGCAATGTTTATAGTGGTAACAAGACTGGAAACAACCAATGGCCATCATTGGGAATGGTTCAGTGAATGTTGGTACTTCCATTCTATGCAATTTTATACAGCTACTTAAAAATTAGTTAGACCCACCCTGGTGGGTGTGACTCAGTGGACTGAGTGCTGGCTTGTGAACCAGGGGGTCATCGGTTCGATTCCCAGATCAGGGCATGTGCCTGGATTGTGGGCTGGGTCCCCAGTGGGGGGCGCATGAGAGGCAACCACACATTGATGTTTCTCTCCCTCTCTCTTTCTCCCCCTCTTGCCTTCTGTCTAAAAATAAATAAAATCTTTTTTAAAAAATGAGTTAGGCCCTATCAATTGATGGCAGAGTAACTGACATCATTAAAATGCTTACTATGTGTGTGTCAGCTGTGTTGTACCCCTTACAATCTTGTAAGATGAGAACTATTATTTCTCCTACTTTATTTTATAGATAAGGTAACTGAGCACAAACATGGTTAAATAATTTGCCAAAGATACCAGAGCTGGTTAGCAAGGAACCAGGATCTAAGCCTAATCAGTTTGACTCAGAATCTGTACTTTCCTGTACCTACACACAGCTTGCTTACAAACTGCAAAGAAATGGAAAGACAACATTCGAATAACAACAAACAAGCGAAAATTACATAACATGTTTATGTGTTTGCACAAATTTGTATGAGCATGAAGAAAAGCATGGAGGGATGCAACCAGATTTTTAACATGGGTTAACTTGGGGAGGCAGATGTGGGTAGGGATGGATAGAATGAGAGGACTTATTAACTATTTGTATATCTTTGCCTTGCTTTTCAAGTTGTAGACAGCACGTGTCTAATAGTGTCTCTAGTCTAACTGACAAGGTTCTCTGTGCATCCATAATACATTCCAGAATTTATCCAAAGAACATTTATTAACTATCTCTATGAGCCAAGCACTAACCCAGGCATAGGGATACATAGATTATAGATATCTAGAGCAGCTTCAGCCAAATGCAGGAGACAGGCGAATGGAGCATGTGATAAGTGTTACGACAGCAGTTTTTTAAAAAAGGTACAATCAGTCCAGGCAGAGACCAGGTGTCAGGGTGGGGGTAGGGAGAATCGTAATCCTAAAATGTTTCCTTCAAAAGTGGCAGCAGACAGCCTTAGCTTGGCACTCTCCTATGATCTTGTTATGTCTCCTTTCACTTCATTTCATTTCAGTTCAGTATTTGTCTTAGAGAAACAACAAGATAGATCAACAAGGCAGATAACAGGGGCTTTGGAATCTGGCAGGCCTGGGTTTGAAATCCTAACCTGTAATTTACTAGTTATGAAACCTTGGGCAAAGTGTGCTTAATTTTTCTAAACTTCAGATCCTTCATCTGTTAAAGGCTGATAATCACAACTATTTTCAGCCCAAGGTGAATGTTCTGGATATCTATTACTGCATTAAAAACCTCCCAAAATGTAGAGGCTTAAAGTAACATTATGCATTTTGCTAGTGAATATGCAGTGTAGGCTGGGATGAGTGGGGATGGTTCAACCCTGCCCGATGCAGTATCGGGGGGATGGCTTGACCGTGGCTGGAAGATCCACTTTCTGATTCATTCTCATGGCTAGTTGCTTGGTACTGGGTCCTTTCTACACTGGTTTCTCCATGAAGCTCTTGGGGCTTTCTCATTGCATGGAGCCTAGATTCTAAGAGCAAATGTTCTAAGGGACAGGAAGCACAAGCTGGCAATCTCTTCAGATTGGGTTCAGACATTACAGATTCACATCTGCTAGATTCTATTGGAAAAAGCAGTCACGGAGCCCATTCTGATTCACAGAAAAGAATGCATCAGGAAACTTTGAGGAATGCACGTCAATACAACTCATGGTCAGAGAAATTCCTAATGCAAAGAAATGCGAGTTCTGGTAGTAGCAGTTTGGGCCTGTGTGAACTGAAGAGATAGGGTTGAGTGGATATGACCAAGGCAACAACGGCACAATACTTCTGCCAGATCTACCCCAGACTGTGAGCTCCTTAAGTTACAGGAATCTTAGACTGTGGAAACAAAATAAGTATTCAATAAGGAATTAGAAAATGAATAAATGAATGAGTGAATGAATAAATGAATATAAGAAAATTGGCTTTAAATGTAAACATGAAAAAAACAAACAAACTAGAACCATGGTGCGAGGGTCAGCAAAGTATAACCAAAATTCAGCCTAATACCTGTTTTTGTAAATAAAGTTTTATTAGAACATAAGGGCACCCATTTTCTTATGTGTTGTTTATAGCTGCTTTCTTGCTGCAATGGCAGAATTGAGCCACTGTGACAAAAACCTATGGTTCATAAAATCAAAAATATTTTCTGTCTTTTTCCAGAAGTTTGCAGACCTCTGTAGTAGAGTACTGAAATCTGAACAGTCTACACCTACTCCTCTCATCACTTCTCCCTTATTTCCTGTTTCCTTTCCTTTATTATTATTCATCTATCACTTTGGACTCAAGGCGTAGATACAACTTAAGGGGACAGAAGGGATTTGATCCTAAGATTCAGAAAAGAAAACTCGACTGGCACCATTTCTATTATCGTAGATGCAGCTACTGTGAGTGAATATGATGTTGTTATTAAACAATTCATTTAACTGCCCCTTTTTTTGTGACAGAGCTTGACTATATCATATTTATATCACATTTGGCTGCCATTTTGCCAAGGAGTCTCAGTTAGTTACCAGTCAGGGTTCTTGATAACAAGCAACAAAAACAAATTCTAGGTAATTTAGTCAGTAAAGAAAGGAATTAAAAGATTTCTTTTAAGGAGATAAAAGATAGGAGATTTCATATCCAAGAAAGTTGAAGAACCAGGTCAAGAGGCTACATAGCAAGTAACAATACCCAAAATCTCTGATACTGAGATTTAGGATATCTCTAATACCCTAAATCTCAGTGTCCCATAAAGGCCACACTGCCTCTGTGGCTGGACAAGAAAACTCTCTTTCAGTACTCTCATCACCCCTTCTGGACCTTGGACCTCACTCTGGGAAATATCACCACTGCCTCTGGAAACTGGAGAGGGCAGTCCAGGATGCCACCATCTTCGTAAGTGATCATGCATAGTCCTGATTCTCTGCATCACCAGTAATGGAGTATGAGTCTGACACAGAGGCACCCGGCTGGGAGTTTTAAGTCACACGCATGAGTTTTAGCTTCAAGGGGGTCAGAGAAAGTGAGAATCTGGCTTTATGGTTAGAAGTCATCTGTTCCTCACTCAGAGTATCCTAAACTTCTGCATTTTCTTGACTTTCTTTAATGTTGTGTCCCAATTACAGCAAGAACTTTGAGAGGTGATTCACCTACTAACCTTTTTTTGTTGTTCATCTGTAACAGTACTTACTAAGGGTAGGCTGCATGAAAGCAATACCTTTGTGTTTTGATATGAGCACATATCTGGTCTGAGTCTGAAGGCGTGGGCTTACCTCACTTATCAATACTACACTCGTTGGCTGTGTTAAATTTGCTATTTTTCAACTCTTTCAAAGAAGATTTACTATTAAATAGAGAAGAGAGATGTGGGATAAAGGGAAAGGGCTTCTTTAAAATATGTTTTTTTATTTATTTGTTAAACTGTAACAGGAAATGTGAGCATGGTTTGCCACTGCTAGGACAGAGTTTGCACAGAGGCCAAGGCTGAAGGTGCACTGACAGGGACAACAGGTGGAAGGCGAAGTTTATGGATTATGATAGTGCTTCGGTGCAGAAACAAAGAACGTCCGAATCATGACTTGTTATTCGCCACTCTTTCCTATGAATTCCCAGTGGAGCGAGTCAAACATGAGGAACAATAGGCAAAAGGTAAACACATTATTACTTTTAAAACATTAGATGAGACAGACAATGCAAGACTCTCTCCTGAAGTCTAGGTTCAAAAAGCTGGCTGTTCCCCATATGTAAGCAACACACTGGATGCACTTGCAGAAAACAGGATGGCCTATGCCCAGGCCCACTTACTTACTAACCTCATGGGGAAAAGAAAGTGAAGAGCAGTGTTTCACAACCTTGGCACTATTGAAATTTTGGACCAGATAATTCTTTATTGGGGTGGGGGGTGCTAACCTGAGCACTGTAAGATGTTTAGTAGCATCTCCTGACCTCTACCCACTAGATGACAACAGCATACCCCCTCCCAGTTGTGACAATCAAAAATGTCTCCAGACATTGACAAATTTTTCTGCTGGGGGAAGCCCCCAGCTGGGCACCACTGGAGAAAACAATTCTGGACAGTCTCTGGAAAGCAGACTCTGTTTTGTTCTGAGATAGGAAGGCAAGAGAGTAGAGCTCACATGGGGATAGGCTTGTCAAATGCAGTAACCGCACCCACAAGTTAAAAACAAAAAACACTCAGTGAATGTCCAGACATCTTACCATCCATGCTGATTAACAGCTCCATCTCTCTCAGGGAACCAGGATCAAGTGGGCAGAGACAACTGAAGTGTCTCTTCCACTCCCATTTTAATTTTGACTGCCTCTTAACCCCTGGGGTTGGCAAACAGAAATTATGGGCCACTGATGTTGGGCTATCCTTATACAGGATATGATGGTTAATTTTGTGTCTCAACTTGACTGGGCTAAGGGATGTCCACATAGCTAGTAAAATATTATTTCTGGTGTATCTGTGAAAATGTTTCTGGAAGAGATTAGCATTTGAATAGACTGATTGGAAAAATACTGCCCTCATCAGGGCAGGTGGGCATCTTCTCATCTGCTGAGAGCCTGAATGGAACAAAAAGGTGCAGAAAGGGTGAATTTGCTCTCCTGGGTGAGGTGGGACATGCATCTTCTCTGGCCCTTGGACATCAGCATACCTGGTTCTCAGGCCTTCGGGTTTGGACTGGAACTGTGTCCCGGGCCTCCCGCTCACAGAGCACAGACCGTGGGACTTCTCAGCCTCTGTAATCGTGTGAGCCAATCTCTTATAACGTCTCTTTCCATATATAACTACACATAGAAATGACAGTCAGTTATTCTATATGTATCTCCTATGGGTTCTGTTTCTCTGGATAAACCGCACTAACACACAGGAACGGGAAAGGATTCCTGGGATACCAAAACTGAGAAAGCACCAGGCAGCTCAGGAGAAGTTGGCCACCTTATCAGAACCCCACACATTTTAAAGTAGTGGAGCCTCCTTCAGACTTGGCACAGTTACCCCAACATTAATCACTTCATCAATTTTCCTTAGAATCCTCCTAGAACCTTTTAGTTTAACTACAGTCCCCAAAAGCCTCTAAAATGAGTCGCCACAGTACATTAAGTTCACTTAAAGGCCACAGGTCACTCAAAACAAGAAATTCGCCTTCTGGCCTACTTTTCATCCCTTCGTGTGATCAGGGCGTTCAGACCGGCTCGCCGGAGTCTAAACCGCGAGTCTGAACCAAACAATAAAGAATACCCCAAAACTGAAAAATGTGAATTTTCTCCCATTTAATTCACTAGAGAGAAATTGAAGTCCTAAAGCAAAATTCCTCTCCCTTTGTTGAAGTCTGAAAGGAATTACAGTCGATCGTTCTCACCAACCTCCTTCCTTATTTGGTTCACTCTCAGTTGGAGTTGCCTCACTCACTCGGAGTCTCACTTCCTTTTTTCACAGCTGTGGCCTGGGATGGGTGGAGTGCCCTCAAACCTCTCTAAAATTAGACGAATCCCAACCCACTCCACTGTCTCACCACTCTGGTTTTCTGAAGTTTTTAAGGGTCAGCAGAGCATATAACACATGAATGAATCAGCCCACACCCACTAAACACATGAATGACGGCAAGTCATGACTTGGTCAAAACGCCAAGTCATGACAGCAGTTTATTTCCAAGCAAAGTCATTTCTCTAGATCCCAGTGTATGGTATAACCCAGACCACATTGCTGCTGGTAGTCAAAGAACACAGCAGAGCCTTAATGTGTTCTTGGGAAAGGTGGTAAACAAAGAAACGGGAGAATATAGAAGATGTGTTTCACGTTCTTTCTGTTCAAACTATAAGATCAACATCTGTTTTATATGATGACCACATTCCTTTTCGAGTTTTGAAACAAACCTGAGTCTGGAGGTAAGTGTTTAGGTACAAGCTTTTGAATTTCCTTTCCAGCTCTTCTACTTCTAATAATCCCATTGAATTTTTTTCTCTATTTCAACCTGACTAATAAGGACTTCCATTTCTCTTTAAACAAAATTACCCTAGATGCCAACCCCCAACCCTACCCCACCACACTTGAACCCACAAACTTGGCTCCCATCTATGATTTTAGCTTATAAAAGTAACAAGGCAGAAGCAGCATGAGGCCATATGCTGGTAGAGACCATGATGGTCAGCGGCTGGGAGAGTGAATTCCAGGACCTAGGGACAAGCCACATGAACCTAAAGCTGAATTTCACAGTGATTTTTCTTCCCCTTATATCCCCTTCAAAATAACATAAAGAGAAACTAGATTTGGAACTACCATTCTAGTACCACCTACCCATGCCAAGCACTAGGAATTTAAATTCAAATGTTTCATACATTAGCGTTCTCTAGTCCTCAGGAATCAAATAGCTTTCACAGTTTAAAATACTGATGAAAAGCCCTGGCTGGTGTGGATCAGTGGATGGAGCGCTGGCCTGTGAACCAAAGGGTTGCTGGCTCAACTCCCACCGCAGGGCACCTGCCTGGGTTGCGGGCCAGGTCTCCAGCAGCAGGCGCACAAGATGCAACCACACGTTGATGTTTCTCTCCCTCCTTTCTCCCTCCCTTCCCCTCTCTAAGAATAAATAAAATCTTTAAAAATTTTTTTAAAAAATAAAATACTGGTGAACAAAAATAACAAAAACAAAAACATCTCCAAGTACCAGTCCCTAAAATGTGTGTAAATATAAGGTCTGTGTATCTTGAGATGAGCATTTTGTGACTGCAAAAGTGCCTCTTTTCCTAGCAATCTAATACTATCTCAGATTACGATGTCAGCCGTCACAAGTGCACCGACAGCCTCAATCTCCCTAAATGGTACTTCGGCCCAAACACCAGTTCTCATGTAGGCATCATATAAACAGTGATATCCATAGTGATAACCCACATTCGGTGTCATTGTGTAGCTGTTCAGAGAGAGAGGAGTCTTGTATGCTATTATGACAGCATCATTGCCAAGCAACCAAGAGCCCTGCCTTGATGCTTACCGCTCCTCCTTGTGGGGTTTCAGATCAAATATATGCAAGCAGTAAAAACCAAATGGGAAACAAAATAGCCCTTTATTAACAACAGCAAGAACCACATACAACCATAAACCTACCCCTATATATTGCAAACCTGAAGCTCTGCCGCCATTGGTCGGCAAAACCCTTAGGGTTAGGGCTGGAATCTGAGGTTTATCTTTCTTGGAACTCCCGAAGTTCTTGATGTATATCTTTCTTTTGTCATTTACCTCCCTGCTCTGTGGTTTATGTGCTTAATTCCTCCTCATTACGAGAGTCGTTGAAGGCCAGGAGAGAGAGAGGCTGTCCGTGAATACCTTGCAGTGCACAGCACATTGCCCTGTAGAGACAGGCGCTGACATATGCAATTGTGTTTGTGTTTCTTCACATTGTTATTGGTCACCGTGCAAGAGGAGCTGACTTCCTCAGGCAGAACCCTGTGCAAACATGATTTTAATAAATGTTTGAGAATAAAACTGTTTTTGACCTTTTTGTTAAAAAATTGGATTATGGAAAATGCTCCCTTGCCATGATCTTCCTCCATTAAAATCTCAGGTGTTTACATTTAAGCATACATAAGCCTAACACATCATTAAAGTGAAAATAAATAGCATATAATATCTACAAAGAAAGGTGCAAAGTATATACAGGAGACTTACAGTTTCCCCCCAAAAAAACTAGCAGGGAAGCATTCTCTACAAGAAATGTAACACCTCAGCCATGCTACCTCAATTCTGTTAATGCCAACAGAGATACCTTTGTAGCTTCCTCTCAGGTCACAGACCCAAGAAAAGATAAAGGGAATGATGTGGTTAAGAACTATTTAGCTACACAGCATTACATACTAATCTGTCCCTGCACCCCTTCTTTGGTCTCTAGGTAGTTCATCAAAGGTGCTGAATATGAAATGGGCTGACCTCACGTCATACCAGGACAAATGCGAGGGAATTACATAAAACTCACAAAAACATATGATGAAAATAGAATTGTGTTCATTACATAAAGCAAAGCAATGTTAAACTGCACATAAGCAAACACATTTATTTGTTTTGAACATTAGCTTTCACGAGTACAAATATAAGTTTCCTTTACTGTTGTGTCTGGTAAAATAAGCTTCTGAGATGCCATTCTGGCATGTCTCTGAATGCTAAGAGAAGAGTTCCGAAGTGTTGAGGCACATTCTCCAATACAAATAGCCCTGAGGAGTTCATGATTAGGTCTCCTGACATAGATAAACTCCACTTTGACGCTTGACCTTTATTCCTAAGATGGCAATGAAGGGAGATGGTACATCGACCATCTCTGGGCTGCTCCTACTACTGATTTTGGAACTTTGAACATATGATGTTTTTAAAAGTCACATTTCCACCTGTCATCTGGATATACAGAAAATAAAGCTATTAAGCAATGTACCTGAACTACAATCCTCAAATCTGTGAAAAGGAGAGGTCATATCACAGGATAGAGTACAGAAAGGAAATCAGTCTCCTGAGAGTGATTCTGAGACTCATTAATGTGCCTTATCATTGATTCTGCAATAGAACCAGCAGCTGTAGTCCTAGCCTCCCGTTGGGAAGCAAATGATTATTCACTGGGAAAGGTAGTTCACATAAGGTTCTTACAGAAAGTAAAATAGTATATGTAAGCAACACCATCAGATTAAAAAAATACCCTGGGAACAAAGGAAATAAATAATATAATAAAAGAATATAAGCTGTAACAATGTAAAATTTCCCTATTTCCCTCTGCTAGTTTCTCCTCTCAATTCCTAAATTACCACTAAACTAAAAAACAGAAGTGATAAGCATCACTTCAAATAACACAAAATGAAACCCTGTTCACGTTTGCAAATACATAAAACACATAGGATTACATAGAGGATGACTAATATTGAAATACAGACGTCAAGGTACTAAAATGTTTATGGTAATAAATGAGGTCTGTCCAAAAAAAAAAATCCAACCATTGTTAACATAATCAGAACAGTTTGCACAACATCTATGCTACCTGGCAGCCAAGGAGAGTGGACTGGAATGCACATGCATGAACAGTGACAACTTCATACTAGTCAGTGGGGTGATAGACACCATTGAGTGAGACGTGTACTGTGTGGCCATCACACTCAAAATGACTGAGTGAGTAGAGCAATGAAACTGCATCACATTTTGTGTTAAGCTTGAACATCGTCTGTGATTCAGAAGGCTGCAGCTATGGGCAACTGGTGGTTGGCAGCTTCATCACTAAAATCACCTTTGAAAGGGAAGAGATTTCAGACCACTGATGAAATTCAGGAAAATATGACAGGGCAGCTGATGGCAATTGTGAGAACTGTGTGAGGTCCCATAGTGCCTACTTTGAAGGGGACTGAGGCGTCATTCTCCCGTGTACAATGTTTCCTGTATCTTGTATCTTCTTCAAGAAATATGTCTATTTTTCATATTTCATGGCTGGACAGATCTCATATGTGCTGCTTTAATAATCAATAACAATATTTAGCAGCAGGTCTACTACATACCATAATTTTATAGTAAGTTATATTAAAAGACATCTGCAACAACTTTAACTTGATACGTAAATGAGAATCTCCCATCCGAGCTCCCCAGAGACATTTATTCCACTGTCCGTATGAGGGCTAACATATCTGTTTCTGATAAGAGGCCCCTGAGGACACGCACTGAGAAGGCCTCTGACTATTTCAGTCCTTCTCTCCAAGATCTCTGAATCTGAGGATGGGGCCTAGTCATCGTGATTACGGAGTTCTTCATGGGCACAACCAACCGTAAGAGATTCCTTGAGACCTCTCATAAAATAAGACTCAAGACTCTCTCAATCCCTTTCCCAAAGTTCAGTGCAGACTAAAGGCTGTCATTGAATTGAAAAACCCTTGCAATGTGGACTGGTGAACACACGAAGGCTGGTAGCCACACTGTCACAATGACTTCTCCTGTAGTAAATCTCCCCACACAGAGAGCAAACTGGGGTCTCCAACGCCAGCCCTGGGAGAGTCTGGTGTTGGAGGAGCAGAACATTTCCACTTGTGAGCAGACTCCTGTCCGAGACATATTTGCTCACTGGAGATAGGATTTCAGGTCACTGGAGCATGCCTGCATCACCTCCAGGGACCTGGGTTTACCTTGGTGCCTCCAGTCTTAACTCTGTTACAGGTCTTCCTCTGGGAGTGTTGCCACCATTATCTCTGTTTCTTCCTCATCTCTGATTAGCTCTCACTCACAGGAATTCAGGCAACTCCCAGGGTTTGCAGTGAAATCTAACAATTTCTGCACATAATTTTCTCCCATTCTAGTCTACTCTTATTTCTTCAAGCAGTGCGTCCCTTCCCTTCATCTTGAATGGCCAGTTGTAGGTATCCCTTCAGCATGAACTAATAATTAGGAGATTTTTTCCTTTCATGTTGATGCACAATTATGATTACATTAGATTCCCAATGGGTTCTATGAACCATTCCGCATGGTCCAACCAATGAGAACATGGAGGGAGCACTAAGCACATGTTGATGGCAGGTGCCTGGGGCAGTGGCTCCCAAACTCTGCAGCATGTTACCATCACTTGAGGAGCTTTAAAAAATGCCGAGTCCAGAGCACACCACATGCCAAGTAAATCAGACTGTTTGGGTGGGGGCCAGGCATCCCTACATTATTATCACAGCTGTGAAAAAAATGTAGACAAATAAAATGATTATCTCAGTCCACCTTTGGGTGGTGACTATGTATCACTCTTTTTCACTCTCTAATTTTCTTGGCAATTTTAGACTTTTGTGACAACTGTCTGGCTTTTACAATACATAAATGGTTAATCCACTTTTGCTTTAATAAATAAACATTTAAACAGGAATGGAAACAGTCACAAGGCATCATACTTTGTGGAAAGACAAAAAGAAACCCTGTGCTGAGAAGTGTGGGGAAAACGAAGAGGAGAGGGAGTGGGAGCATCTGAAATGAACTCGCTTTCCTCTCACTTCCGGGGAAGACGTGAGCCTCCAGTAAAGCCCAGGAGAGGACAACACTGCAGCTCGTAACCTCAGGTTCATGGGGTGCGTGAGTCTTGGTGAGTCCTGTAACTTCCTCAAACTGTGTGCAATTACGGAGTTTCTCTGAATATTTTTCTGGGAAAAGACTTGACTGAGTAAAGCAGATTCTTAAGGAGACTCACCACCCCACTGCTTCAGATCTTTGCTGGTTGAAAGTGGGATTTGAGAGTCACCTGTGTGGGATGCACCATGGGTTTTGTCCGAAATGTAGGTTCCAAGTTCCACTCCAGGCCCACTGATTCAGAATTTTCAGATAAACAATGGATACTTTTTTAAAATTATAAGTAAATCCTAATTAGTCCAGGGGTCATAATTACACTAAAAATAATCAGTAATTGTTACCTACACATGGATAAATCTCAAAATTGGTAAATAAAAAAGGTCAGATACAAAAGGCTATGTATTATTTGATTCTACTTGACATTGTGGAAAAGGTTAGCTTATGAAAACAGAAATTTGAGCAGTGGTTATAGGGGGTAGAAGGTGAGTGAGGAATTGGTTAAAAAGGGGCATGAAGGAACTGCTGGGGATGAAGAAAATATTCTAAATCTTGAGTGTGGTAATAGTCACACAATGCACACATTTGTAAAAAGTTATAGAACTCTAATACCTAAAAGGGTGAATTTTATTATATGTAAATTATACCTCAATAAACCTGCCTTTTAAAAAATTTGTTGTTTATCTCTAGTTCAAATTTAACTGATATTTTTATTTGCGAAATCTGGCAAACCTATCTGGTTAGGGAGTGAAAGAGATGATTTAAAAAAGAGCCTTCAGTGATTCTTAGGCACACTCCACGCAGACGTGTCGTAACTGTGGGCCTGCGCTCTTCTGGGAACTCAGCACTACACCACCAACTACTGAACAAGCGAGATGGTATCACTTGTCTTCTAGAACCTGAGCTAGACCCTGGTCTCCGCATACAGGACTTTTACAGGTACTGAAAGCACCCAGGCCCTCTATACTGAAGACTGCCCTGTTTGGCAGTGAACAGTGGCTGGCAGGGAGGAATTTCTGTTTGATCACTCTGGCCTGGCAATTTCAGACAGCGGTGGTTGGTGCCTCTTTGTGGGTCGAAATTAGGAAATCTGAGCGAAAAGTTGCAAATGAAGAGGCAGAGTCTGTCTTCCTGTTTCAGAAGGGGACCTGCAGACTCTTAACAATCATCTTTTCCTAAAAGAACACTGCCACCTAGCAACAGAATCAAGAATTCTTCCCAGACTCCAGACAAAGGACTGACTCCAGCTAATTTCCAAGCATACAGATTTGCAAATCGGGGTTTCAGCTGCTTTCCACTTGCCATTCAGGGTGTGTAAGCTTTCCAAGGAATGCAGGGGGAAGAGGTCATTTACCACTAGAGTCTAGACTTATGAAAAGCAAGTGAAATGGATCTTTAAAATAGAACAATAATGCAAATAAGAATGGATTCCCTTTAGTAGAAACTGGTAAGTATGAGAATAAAATAAACAAAACTAAATAGACTTTGTCAGAAGAAATTTTTTCTGCCAAATGCTGTGTAGATGAAATTCATCTTTATGCTGTAATTCATAAAATGTCCCCGTTTCTGATGTATGCAAAAGGCTGAACAAAAATTACCAATAATACACAGAATCTCACACACACAAACAACATGACTCAGAAACATTAAGCTTGGGTTCCACTTGAGATTCCAAGATCAACCAGCCACTCCCCAAATCTAGCTGACCCTGCAGCCTTCACACTCATCCCAGAAAATTTCACAAAGTCTCATGTCATATGTGCTTCTCATGGGGGATAAATCTTGCCATCAGAAGAAAGAAACTTGGAAATTCCCCAAGCATTCGACATAGCCTTTTGTTTTTGGGGTTTTTTTTTTTTGTCTTCTCTTGCTTTGCAAGGCAGCTATAGCTAATTTGAAAAACCTCTTTCAATCTGTCAATTTAATAAGTATGTTCTTGTGAACCTAAGCAACAGAATTATGCTGCTGTAATAAATATTTACTATCCCTCACTTGATGTTGAAGAATCCTGATTCCAAAATAACATAGTCTTACAGTCGGTTACTATGTATGAATATTTTATAAATTTATACAACCTCCATCAATGAGATATTTTATATTGAAAAAAATGTTTGAACATTCTAACGTTCCAGCAAAGCAGTTACCTCTTACTTACTGAGCACTTACAATGAGCCAGACAGTGAGCTACAAGCTTGCATTAATGAGGTGTCCTTATGCCCACTTTACAGAAGAAGAAAGCAAGCTTGGAGAAAAAGTAATTTGGCTCAGAGCACACAGCTAGTAAGTGTGACAGCTACACTTCAATGCCACTGGTTGGGACTCCAGAGGGTGGGAGAGGTGTCTCAGGAATAAAAACAATAAATACTTGGCTACATCTCTCCTTAAACAAGGCTGATGCAGGCAATGCCTACACAGCTCGTTAACCTGTTCGGCTGTGTCCTGAGAGCAGGACGGTTGAACCCAAAAGAAACCCATGGCCAGAGCCCGAGGCTGCATTCTCAGTGCAGAGGTTATCCTAGCACACCAGGATCCAGATGTCTCAGGCAGGGCAGTGGACTTCGGGGAGTGTTTCAGCAATCAAATGCTGTGTAACAAACCACCCGAAAAGTTAGTGATTTAAAAGACCACCTACATTTATTTTGCTCACAAATCTGCAACTCGAGCAGGGATCAGTAGGGGCATCAACTGGTGCAAAATCTGAAACTGGAGAAACCTGAAGACTTATATGACTAGTGATTAATACCAGCTATGGGCTGGAACCTTACCTGGGGCTGTCAGCCAGAGCACCTATGTGGCCTCTTCATGTGTCTTGGGCTTCTTGCAGAATGCTGGCTGAGTTCCAAAGGTGAGCATCTTTAGAGAAGAAGATCCAGACAAAAGTTGGATTGTCTTTAGGACTTAACCTTAGAAATTATTTAACCTTATTGTTGTGGGTTGAACTGTGTCTCCTCCCACCAAAAAAAATATGTTCAAGTTATACCCCCCAGTCTCTGAATGTGACCTTATTTGGAAATTGGGTCTTTGCAGATGTAATTAAATTAAGACAAGATCATACATTAAGATGGGTCCTATAGTCCAATGACTGGTGTTCTTAAAAGAAGGAAATTTGGACAGAGGACCACAAAGAAGAATGCCACGTAACAATGGAGGCAGAGATTAGAATGATGCATCTACAAGCCAAGAAACGCCAAGGACTTCTGGCAACCATCAGAGCTAGGAAAGAGGCATGGAACAGATTCCCCCTCAGAACTTTGCAAAAGAAATCAACCTTGCTGAAACCTTGACTTTGGACTTCCAACCTTGAGAACTGTTAAGAGAATACATTTCTGTTGTTTAAGTCACTTAGTTTGTGATACTTTGTTACGGCAGCTGTAGGAAACTAATAGACTCAGGTCTGCTCCATTCTATTCATTGAGACAAAGTTCCACCCAACTTTAAGGGAAAGATAAATAGATTCCAACTCTTGGTAGAGACTAGTAAAGGCCTGGAAGAGAATGTCAGATTAGGTGTACTGCTACAGTCATTTTAAGAAATGCAGTCTACCACAAATTGAAAATCCCAATCCATAAAACTTGAACATCTTTGGGCAGCTGCTTTGCTGAATGAACTCTTTATCCTGGGATACATATAATTTTCAGTATATTCTACCTGGATATTGCAAAAACACTGGGGTTAGAATTCCCTTCTTACCAAATTATGTGTTGGACTAAGTTAGGTTAGTGCAGGTTTATGGTAGGAATATCCTGTGAATGAATATCCTGTGGCTCTTTCAAACCACAAACTGTCCTTTGGTGAGAAGTCCTTGGGTCTCAAGAACATGAAAAAATCACCAATGTGGGAGACTGGTCCCTGAGTTTCCCATCCTGGATTTTCAACCTAGTGGGTGACTTAGGATCTCTGGATTTCAAATTGGAAAAGTTCAACACAATCATAGATATGTAGTATTGTTCAATAGCTTATTCAGAAATTATCCTTCCCAGACTCTAGGATTTGCTTGCTCTCTAAGCCTGCCCCACTCTACAGAAACTAAGGTGGCTTTTCTAGCACCATAATCCACAAGCCAGGGCAGGTGAACAGCCTGGGGGAGCCAGGTAAGCCACAATGCCTCTACCTTCTCCATGCCTCTAGCAATAAAGGATGCTGCTGCTGGTACAAATGGTGGCTCCACTGGTTTCTTGCATCACACATTCATGGGTAACCTCAACGCCTCCTTTGCCATGTACTTGATGCCTTCACTCTCTGAAATTTTGAGGGGTGCTGATCCCAAACAACACACACGGGGATGAGGATGAGGAAGCACTTGGTGCCTTGGGCACTCTGACAACAGGCTGAATGGGGGGGATCCAAGGTGAGCCCAGGACCACTGAATCCTCAGCACAAGGGGCCAAGATATGTAAGCTAAGGGGACCTGGAGGACACCTACTTTGGCTCCTTCTGGTACACAAAGACCACAAGGTGGTGATGCAGCCCTAATGACCAAACCGTTTGCATCAGGACAAGATGTGACAAACCATCATGTGTCATCCATCATGGCTGGAAAAAGGCACCAAAATCATCTTCCCATGACAGGGCAATGCCTGGTCGGACAACTTCCATGCAGACACTGTCTGTGTTCACACATAAAGCCATTCACCTCCTGTGAGGATGGAGCCCCAGTGCAGCCCATTGCCCCAGTCAGGCACAAAGTCCTGAGGTCTGAGTCAGCCGGAGGAGGGGAGACAGGATGGAAGTCACGTGAGAGAGAGTGCAGACACCCCCTTCCTTCCCCTCCGCCACTTCATTCTTTCTCCTGGTCATTCTTTTTCTTCCTCTGCCATTCACACATCCATCAAGCTTCCTCTGCTCTCTGTCTCACTTTCTCCTAGATTTTTTATGGCTGTATGGTGAGCACTTCCACCACTGATGGATGGGTGAGCCCTTTGTCCTGTATGAAGTCACCAAGCCAGGTACCATGGAGAGACTCTGTAAGGAAGGCCTCCTTTCTGAGAAGATATCCAACCAGCAGGAGACCTCAAGGTTAATTTCAGATGGTTCCCAGACAGGTTAACACTCCAGACACAAGAAATCCTCCTAGAGAAGTGAAAGTCAATAGACTTTGAACTCAGAAACTTAAGTAAAGCAGAGGGTGGGGTTGGATGGAGCGCCTGAAAGTGCATTCAAAACAGAAGCTCCCCTCTTCAAGCACCCACTATTGCATCAAAAATCCCAGTGGTCAGTCACATAAACCAAGGCAAAAGATCAGGAGGTCTTCCCCAGAGATACTTTAAAATCCCAGAGAAAAGGCCTCCAGATACAGATATTTGGGTGTCCAACCACAACAGGAAGCTCACCACACAACCCTTCTAGAGTAAATACACACATCTGTACACAGAGTCCATATACTTACGGTCTTATTCTTAAACAGAACTCCAAAGATCACTATGCCTTTAAGAAAAGCCTAAAACGTGAAAGATGGAGACTTAAACAAATACTAGAACTTAGAGGAGAAAGAAAATATAAAGAAAGCTGAAGAAAACTATATAAACTATCTATTATTAATGTCCTCAGAAGTAACAAAAATACTGCACACTTAAAACATGATTAGAATATCATAAAAATCCAATGACATAGCACAGGCAAGTCTACTTAGGAGCCAAGGGTCTCTGCGGTGCAGTAGGGTTAGAGCATTCAGCAGTTGACCAAAAGGCTGGTGGTTCGAGCCCCTTGATGCCTCTTCTAGTCTTAGAAAAATAATTCCCAAAAGGAAGACCATTCATAGGTAAAATGGAAAATAAACTTTTAAGATATGTCCCAAAGGAGTGAACTAAAAGACAATGATAGAGAAAGGGTTAAAAAATAGAGGCTTTGTCCAAGAAGTAAATCTCCAGTTGGATAGGTCCTGCAGAAGGGAGAGATTTTACATATGTATGCTGCAGTGTGTAAGAACTCAAGGACTGAGCTTCACCGCATAAAGGGACCACTGAGGACCACAAACAGAAAATGAAAACATCCACAACAAGGCATGTCCACGGGGAGTTTGAGAGACCCTGGGATAAAAAGGGAACACTTCGGGTGTCAGGAGGAAAACCACATATAAGCAACAGGAGAGGAATTGGAATTGCATTGGATTTCTCAACAGCAGCCTCGGAAGCCAGGTCCAACGAGGAACGTTGTCACGGTTCTAACTGAAAATGACTTCCAACCTTGGATTCTCTACTTTCACGAACTATTAACCATGAGTGAAGATGGAATCAAAACATTTTCAGACATTCAACATTTTCAAAATTGATCTCCTTTTCACTCAGCATCAGGAAGCTCCTGGAAGATATGTTACCACTAAAACATGAGGGAAAAACAAGAAAAAGAAAAATTCGGCATCTTGGAAATTGGGTCCTTCGGTGGCAGCTTTGCAGCAAGTCCAAAAGGCAAATGGTCTGTATTGAATAAGAGGGTGTAGGGTTGTTAGCGGGATGTCATCAGAGGGATAAAGGCAATGACTAATGATGTGGGCACATGGGAAATAGGCAATTTAAGGTACATGGGAAATTTGGTTAATTAAAAATAAAATTTGTAAATTAGAAAAATATTGTTCTGCGCAAACAAAAAAATATTCCAGGGGAGTTAATATAATCAGAGTATGCTACAGTAATGTAAGGTCTACAACTGATGATTCAATAAAATACTGACTAAAAGTGTACTATTTTAAAATAGGAAGGTGAATTCTGCAAGAAATGGCTATAGTGAGTTTAAAGCCATTGCCTTTGGGAAGAAGGGCCAGAGATGGAAGGAGAGAGAAGAGACTTAGGATTTTTGTTGAAAGATGTTTAGCAAGATACAACATTTCAAACAAAGTATATGCATTACTCTGACAAAAAGTAGTTTTTTAAAAAGTCACCAGATACAATGAGAATTCATCAGAGGTTTGTGAAATCTGAAGTAGACTTGGAACATGGCAAACTCTGGAAGTAAACAAAAAATGTGCTCTGTGATCTCCATTTCCGTAAGTTCAACATAACTAGGTGTTCTGAAAATCCCTTCCATCACAAACCACCTAAATGCTAGATAAATGAGAGCAAACATAACTTTAAATTTCTCCCTAAGCTCAAAAGAAAAAATGATGGTCTTCAACAAATTTCTTTTTAAGTGCTGAAACAAGTGATACGGCAACACGGAAGCCTGATGCCCCAACCAGAAGCCTGGAGACAGACGTGCCAGTTAACCGCAGGAGGCGCAAGGCCTAGGCCTGATTCACCTTCCTACTGCGTGCAGCCAGGGCTGTCTTTGTGAGCAGTCACCCTGGGCTCAGCACGCAGAAGCACCTTGTGCTTGGTGTAATGTTGTCTGGTCACTGTCTTGAAGTTCTTAATTTTATCTTTCAATTTATAATTTCTAAGTGAAGTCTATGATACAATGGACTATGCACGTGAGTAAATACAATATTCACATCCTTGCTCCCCTCACTGCCCCATTCATATACAGCAACCGCGATGCCCCATGTGTACAGAATTCAGGACTCACGATGAGGGGGAGTTCAGCAAGACTCAAGGCCTGTTACCTGGGTGACTGAATAAGTGGAGGTTACAGGAGCCCTGAGAGGCCACACTATACATTCTAACCAGAGTCCTTCACACACAGAAAAGGCAATGGTGTTCTAAGAATAATGAATGATCAAGGAACCTACTATACCCCGCCTCACGCACTGATTTCCCTGTATTAGCCAATTGCTTACCCTGAAAATTATGACACAGAAGGCAAGGGAAAAATAGGACTACCCACAGTTCCTTTCCCTTTCAGTCCTTTACACAGCAGTCAGCTGAAGGTGGAGAATATGGTAGGAACTGCATGTATTGAGAAGTGAACTTAAAACAGCTGAGTGAGTTTAGGCAGCATTTCTACAGTGTGGGTAAGACCTATGCACGTACAATGTACAAAGTACAAATTAGGTTAACTGTGGTGAGTTTGCACACAAGTGAAGACAACATTTCATATAATAAAGGCTTGGTGATGATGAACTCCTTTAACTTGACCTTGTCTGGGACACACTTTATCTGCCCTTCCATTCTAAAGGAGAGCTTTGCTGGACAGTCATCTTGGATGTAGTTCTTACATTTGCACTTAAAACTCACATTGCACCATATAAATATGAATGGTGAAATTCATGCTAATCATGTAAAATTTTCACATTTCTTCACTTAGAACAATTAATAGCAAGTAAAAATCGCCAAGTTCAGAGACAGACTTGGAAAAAACAAGTTTTGTGTTTTCGCACCACTAACACCACATATCCTGCTGTCACACAAGGGATGCCACCATCCCATCTGCCTGGGCCCCGCAAGTTATGGAGCTGTGCCTGGACATCTCTTCAGATTAATTTAGAGCCATGGAGGGGAAAAAGTTTGGGATAGGAGGTCATCTACCTCATCTTCCAAAAGGTACCCATTGTTTTTATGATTTTTAATTACACAAGTGATCCAGTCTGGGTCCCCAGAAGCAGACTCTGAGAGGGGGAGCTGTTCCAGGACAATTCAGGGGGACCTGAAATGTCCAGAAAGAAAGCTCAATTTCAAGTACAGTCTCTTCAAATCAATAAAGTCATCTGGGCTGAACCGCAGGGAGCTGTGTAGGATCAAAAGCATGTCTTTGAGTTGCCCAAACAAGGGCTAGGCTGTAGGAGCCCTCATAACTCCTCTTGTGAGCTGACTGATTGGGGTGTGGGGAGGGGACCACAAAACACCAGCCACTTCTGCCTCTCCAGGCCACCAGCAAAGCTGTTTCTGATAGCCCGAAGGAACCCTAGCAACAAGGAGACACAGATGCTGGCTGTCGGGGGACAAGCACTTCAGGTGCCAGAGAGCACGAAACATAAATATGAATACATTCTAATAAAAGTATGTGAAACACCAAAAATGCAGCAAACAAAAATTACAAGTCTTCCATAGCTCTCCAATCTGTCCCTCACACCCCCAAAAAGTAACCCTTGATAACAACGTGATGCTTATTCTTCCAGGTCATTTTCTGTGCTCTTCCATTCAATCCACAAATACTCACGAGCACCCACGCTGTGTCCACTACATGCTGCAGAAAAATAAGACAAACGTGGTCTCTACCCTCATATATCTTACATTCTAGTGGGCACAGTACTTGTCTGATTGTGTGGCATATTCCCTGTTCACTTTACAATATATTGTGAATACTTCACTACAACAATATAGGCAAATTCGCCACATATTTTACTGGCTACATACCATTCCATAAAATGGATATAGCCTAATTCATCTATCCACATTCCTATTGATTAAGCACTGATTTCTTTAAAAAAAAATAAAACAAAGAAAACCTGAGGAGAAAATAAAGCAAAAGCCTACTTTAGATATTCACATGGGTATATTCTGTGAGGCCCACTGAAAGTCACTGTTCTAGGGTGATGTGTGGAGATACAGGCACCTCATTTTATTGTGCTTCACAGATGTGTTTTTACATTTTGACGGCAAGATCTTCAACCAGAAAAAAGATTATGACTCACTTTATCACAATACTCACTTTATTATGGTGATCTATAATTGAACCCTCAGTATCTCCAAGGTATGCCTACAGAGCAGTCTGCCAGAGTTAAACCTAAGAGAATGCTTCAGGAATATTCTGTCAGGATGTAGATGAAGAAAAGTCTGGGAGTCCGGCCAAACAGCATGGAGCCCATAGGAAAGTGAGGAAGTTGAGCAGAGGCTGAATTAGAAACCATTACAAGTCTTTGAGGGAACTTCAGGTCATTTTATATTAGGTGTACATTGTAAGACTGCTGGTCACTAGTTTGCCATGTAATCCCTGATGAATACTAATAACATAAATGAGAAAAATGAAGACCAAGGTCACACAACCAGTGGGTGGTAAAATATCTGAATTTGACTACTCAACACACATTTTTTCCAAATTTGTTAAATTGTCAGATTTTAACTGGCAGAGTGTAAACCAGGTTTGCATTTTACTGCTTGGCCCAGCAGAGGGGGAGAGACTGATGGTTAGGGACAGTGAAAGCTGCTCATCAGTAGGATGGGCCCTAAAGGGAGAAGATTAACTTTACTTTTAAAGAAAATTTTAAATAGAACTGTAACATTCATCCAGAAAAAGTGCAGAAATCAGAAGTATCAATACATTTTTATAAAGTGCACCTGGGTAACCAGACCTTAGCATTCAAAACTTAGAACATTCAACAATGCAGAGCCCCGTGGAGATTCACCACAACCCTGATCTCTGTCGCTGTGGGTTCATTTCACCTGATTCAGAACCTCAAAAACGGAGTCTCTGCTTTTTGATTGGGCTGTTTGGTACAATCACATTTAATTTTATTATTGATATGGTAGGATTTACGTCTGTCATGTTACTTTATGTTTTTGCTTTTTGTTCCTGTCATTCCTCTACCCTTCCTTTACTGCCTTTTATATATAAAGTTGATATTTTCCAGTGTAATGTTTAATTCCCTGAATCATTTTTAACTATATTTTTTGAGTAATGGATGCTCTAGTACTTATGATATACATCTTATCAGAATCTACTTCAGATTTATACTAACATCATTCCATTGAAATATACAAACTATACTTGGGTCTCTCTCA
>VMDR010006445.1:0-21591 GCA_007922815.1 Macrotus californicus | reverse complement strand
GTTTAAAAAAAATCTGCTCTTTGCCAGTGACGGTCATCTCAGTGTAGCAGGGAGAGCTCACATGCAGGCTAGTCCACTCGCGAGATCTGTAAGTTCTGCGCCTCACCTTGGGAGTTTTGTTCGATGTGCTCAATGACCAGGGAACCTACATCTAAGCCCTTACATTCAGCATTGCCCTCTGTATTTTTAGCATGTGCAGCAAAAAATCAGCACTCTTTTTGGCTACTGACCCTGTGTCCAGCCCCACTGTTTGGCCTGAGTGCATGTACCAACTCCACCCTTGTCAACAGGATGGCGCACATTGCTTCTGTAAAGTGACATCCTTCAGATACTTGGTGGCTTTTTGGATATGTATAACCTTGATGGCCTGAGCAGTTTCACAGGTGCTCTTAAAGTGAACATGAAGATTTGAACCTCTTGATTTGCATAATTTTGTGTGGTTTTATGGGTCAAGTGAATAGCAGACCATGTTCAGAGGCTACCTCAAGCCCTTATCCAGAACAGCTATAATCCTGTCTTCTAAAGTAGCTGATAGAAGAAAGGAGAGCAAAGAATTTATAGTTTGTTAGATTAATCTATTTCTATACCATTTCTCTCTTCATTTCTTCCTGTGGCCTGAAGTTACAAGTATCATTTTTACTCTAATACAGCTTTGTTCTCATTTTCAAATCACTATTATCTTGTCAAATATAGTACTTTTCTATGTTTTATGCATACAATCCAAATATAAACATATCATTTATGCACTTGTTAAATCAGTTAAAAGAAGGAAAAGAAACCAAAACTTATATTGTCTTTTATAATTACCTACACAATTGCATGAATCAGCATACCATCACAGTCCTCCAGGTTCTGTATAGTGAAGAATATGTGAATCTCAAGTTTTAATTTGTATTGACCTTATCGTCAACAATCTTCTCCCAGCATCGCAATAACAATAGCTGACTTCTGAAGTGTACCTTCATCTTTTCTTACAGAGCTGTTCCACAAGTCCAGAAAGTTTTCAAAGATGAAAAAGTTTCCATGATGTTTATCAAGTTTATAAGTGCCAGTAAGAACGCTATGGTAACACAATCCAAGATGCAATATTCTTCTGTGAGATCACCTAACTTTAAATATATGTACATACTCTAATTATAACTTAGATCTGTGACATGTTTTGGCCAATGGGGTGTGAGCTGACTAGTTTAATATCTCTTTTTACAAGGAGAGAGAAATCTTGATATGTTCTAGGGGTCCTCTGAAATATTCCAAGTTAGTTCAAGGTCAAATAGGCTTAATTTAGAATTTGATTTTCAAAGGTTTTTCCAAATATCAAGTTTTGAACATTTGAGAAAATAGGGTCACAGATCACTAAGAAATGATACTTAATTACCTATTTAACCACAGTGATGATACCCGACTTTAAAGGCAGATACAGAAATCTGTACGGTTGTAAGCGAAACTTAGCTATTACTATTGAGAAGACTTGTTTTTCTTACATAATCAAACACCTGATGATATAACATGAAGCACACAAATGTTTCAGTAAAACGTAAAATCTTTGCTTGTTAGGCAGATTACTTAAAAGGATAAAGAAAACCCTTTCATAATCTTTTAGCAGGGACTCACCAATAGTGCATGAAAATCTGGTTAGCAGATGAAAAGAAAATTAAGTTTCAGTTTTACGTAAGTACACTATTGATATTAAAGCTTACATTTAAACCCTTACAATAAATTCATTCCATTTTGGCTACCTTAATTACTCAAGGCTCCCTCTGTGTCTCGCTCCCCGACTTCTATACCCATTATTTTGTCCTTTATTCTCCTCTTCGCAGCTTTGAAACAACTGGTGTACTTTAGGAAAAATTACTTTCCCTTAACCAAAATGCATCCTCCTGCCTCTAACCTTTTTTTAACCAAAACACACCCTACTTTCCGTGTATAGAGAGAGCTTTCCCTTACTATTTCTACATTTCATTACCTATAATGATTAGCATTCCCAACCTTTGAAACCTTAATTTCTGTTGAAAACTAAGAAGTAAGCAATCTTGCACTGCTACACACTAACATTATGTAGATTAACAAATTTGTTAATACATTTCATAATTTCATACAAATAACATGCTTTTTGGTAGTACAATTTTTCAATGTAGCACAAGATATGTTTACTAACATATCCAAATATGTTTAGTTTTTTTGTAATAAGAAGCCAAGAGTAGATAAAACTAAATTCAGTAATTCATGTTTTCAGTATTTTATCTTATTTGAAAATGATCTAAATATTGAATGAATTCCCATCATTTAACTTAGCAAATTTTAAGGTTTCATGTTACCAAGAAGATTTGGAAGCTACTTTAAAGTAGACATGTTATAAAACTTCGTAATTGTTTAAAAATTCATTGCACTTACATCTATTTAATTCACTTGTTCTTAAAAATCGTGTTTAGATTACTCTTGAAAAGTTCATGAAACATTAAACAAAGTTACCATCATTCTGTTATTTTTTTTGCTGACAAATTTTGTAAGAGAACTTATTTGACTAACAAGCCCTGTTAGAATAAAGCATGTCTGCATTATATCCAATTCTGACAACTCTGAACACATGTCTATTTTAAACTGACTTAAACTAACTTCTACTCACTATTTCCCCAGATCATGTGAACTTAAACATCTGAATTAGTTTCCATATTTCTAAGAGTCTAGAAATACTTATTTCATACAAGCACACATTAAAAAAAAATTTTAAGTCCTCACCCAAGGACATTTTTTCATTGCTTTTAGAGAGAGAGGGTTTTTCAGAGAGAGGGGAAGGGAGGGGGATGGAGGGGGACAGAAACACCAACGTGAGTGAGAAACATTGACAGACTGCCTCTTGTACATGCCCGACTGGGGACCGAACCCTCAGCCCAGGCATGTGCCCTGACTGGGAATTGAACCCTTAGTCTTTTGGGGTATGGACAATGCTCCAAACAACTGAGCCACACCAGTCAGGGAGTAAGCGCACCTTTTAAAGCCAATTGAATAGAGTTCTTTTACAAATTAATTTTGGCCATACCATCTGGAGGTAGAAAAATATACATCTATAACATACATATATACTCACAGGCATACATAAACATACAAAACAGAGACCTTGTAGCTACTATTCAAATTTTAGCCATGAATCAGGTATAATAATACAAAAGTCACTAGCTTATAAAAAAACCAGTTGGATCCAAATTGTGTTTCTAGCAGATTAAGTTTACCTGCTCAAAGGGCTAAAACTTCTTTACAAATATTTACGTGGAAGACACAAGTTTTCTTTTGTCCAATTTCTAAAGAGCTCCTTTTTCCCTTCTGATGAACATCATCTCTTTAAAGTTTGCATTTCACAGAGATGGCCTGAAAGTCTGAACAATGGGGGTAGAAAATTTAAATCTCAAAAGCACACAGAAAGTATCCAAGTTTCCTCCCAGGAGTTTTGGGTGTATTTGCCTATTACCAGATATCTAGGGTCATTACTCTTTAATTTTTCCTCTTCCTAAGTGCAGGACAATTCTGTCAGCAACATCCCAATCTTTTACAATGTCTGTAACATTTTGAGATGGAGAGGGGAGCTTTGGGATGGGAGGACAGGTGGACTTTGCACGCTTGTAGAACTGCATTTCTGGTTTGGTACAGATGTGTAAGGCAAATACAGTTGTTTCCAGTGCCCCAGAGTGGAGTGAGCCTGAATAATATCACGGGGCGGATCTGCCTGTCCAACTACATTATCTTCAATTTGTTTCTTTACATCAGGGAGAAGATTCCCATCCCAACTAAGATGGGAATCAAGGGATTCTGATTCTATGCTCTGAAATTTCAGGGTTTAATGCAGTGTGCCTTTGTAAGAAGTCTGTATAAAGTGTTTAAGAAAGGCCTTCACATGCTCTCCTTTTTGAGCATACAAATTCAACCTTGGACCTACTCACCTTAGGGGGAAAGCTTCTATTATTGCTTCTATCAGACCTGGAACATCAGCTTCCAGCTGGTCCATTTCCTGGTTATTTGTGGGAGGAGCTGGCAGAAACTGTGGTCATCTTTGTCCTCCGGGAGGGTGTTTTCCCTAGGAGCTGTCTGGCTTGTCTGATAACCGCAGTATAATCTTGGGTGGGATGAATGCCCCTGAGCTCCTGGGGTGGGCTTGTGCATGGGCACTGGTCTTTCTCTTTTCTCCATCTGGTAGGATCTTCTGAAAGTGTAGGCAGAAAGGGCTTTGTAATTTCATCTTAAGAGAGTCCCTAAGGCCGGATGCCATGCTCTTCCAATGTCCTCTTTTCAATTTGATCATTCCATATGTGCCAATAAGACAAATATTTAGGAAGTGAATTTTCTAAAAAATTTTTGATGTCATTTCAATTTAAAGGATCCATTGTCTGGCCATCGATGAGTAGGATCTTCAATGGTAAATTAATTCCAATAGCAACTCAAACCAAGAAACATTTTTTATGACTTAAAAATGGACACAAGAGGCATCCTTAAAGAAGTTGCAAAAGATGCAGGCCTCGCAAGATCCAGAAAGTTCACTCCCAGGGACCAAAAGGCCCGGGACCCCATAAGACAAACGCTCCTGAGGGCTGGCACTGTGGGGCAACGAGAATGCAGCTATCACTTTGTGTCTCAGATTCGCAGCCTGTTCAGTTGTCTGCCAGAGACTAGCCCTTACCTGCATCTTCCGGCTGGTGAAGACCAGAGAGTATGCTTGAACTGGTCAAAAAGCCAAGCTCTTAAGATATAGAATAAGACTAAAGGAAAAATCTCATCTGGTCTGTGGTTTTCCTCCTTATAACAAATGATACGAAAAGACAGACAACAGAAAACATCTCTGGGAGGAAGGGGGCCAACGGAAAACAAGAGTACTAATGCAAATCTTTTCCAGAATCTCTAGCTAGTCCATACAAATATCTTCCCTGCTATTCTAAATTATGGAAAGGAACAGGCAGGTGGATTTTCCCTTCCTCTCCACGCTGGGCAGCACAGAGACTCCGGGGAGCTGACTGGTAACAATGCGTACCTTTGCCGGCTTCGGTCAGTTTCCCAGGATCCTGTCTGCAGGCTCCAGAGCAAGAAGGGTATCTCTCAGCAGGTCCCATCACGACTTGCCAAACTGTATGTGGGGACAAATGATTTTCCCTGCACCCTTTCAGGTTCTTGACTGAGACCCACTCCTACATAATAAAAGTCAGATTAAGAGGAAAAAACAAATGGAAATTTAATACCTGTATACCTGTGTTATATAGGTATATATACCAATACCTCTTGTATACATGAGGGACAACCAGGAAAATTGAGTAACTCCCTGAAAATGGCCCAAGCCATCCCCTTAAACACCTTCCTCGGCTAAAAACACAAGAAAGACGTTGGTGGGTGGGGAGTGGGAAAGGCCAGTTAAGGCAGGTTGCCGGGAAAAGCACTGTAGACAAGAGCAAGGCTGTTCTGTAGATGTTGGAGCCTTCTTCATTGAGTTTCTTGCCATTTAGAGTCTCCTCTTTTAGGTAGAGAGGGATTACAAATGAGATTTCTCTTATAAATGTAAAGCCCCCTTATGAAAGGATAACTTCTACTAGGTTTCTAAAGCTTATCCTGTGTTTGCTGTCTCTTAAAAATCATCAGCTCCAAAAAATCCTTATGGCAGAAAGGCATATTTTGGAGTGGCATATTCTGCTCCCCTTCATCCTCCAAGGCCAATCTGCATTCATTTGTCATGTTATGTCAGAATTCCCACAGTAGCTGGTTCAGAAAGCAGAAGCAGAATCACCTGGAAAGTTCAGGGTGCTTCAAAGTAAAGGCCCAAGATGCTTTTCTCCTGCTTTGTATCTGAAGGTGAGTACACATACACAAACACGCACACACACACACACATCATTTAGAGATTTAAGGTGAGACACGTGTGGAGTCCATGTGTTGTGGATGTTGATGCTATGGCTGCAACAAACAATGAGCAAATTCACACAGACTACAGAAATTGGGTGGAGACAAAGGGACGGGGCAGCCACTCTCTAAGTGAGAGAGAGAGGGCCCTGACCCCTGCCTGGACAGGCTTTTATCCATATTCTAGGTATATTACATCAAGGATGGTCCTCGTTTACTATGCACAGGTTCGCTTTAGGTGGTTACCTTTTATAGATAACAAAGGAAAGAATGTTGCTAACCATTTCAAAGAGAAAGGACATTTGCAAATGTAAAAGGGAAAAGTGGTTGAACTGGTGACACCCATACTTGGGAGGTTTAGCACAGATCCCAGTAAACCTCTGCTGTCTCGATTCCCAGTAAGGGAGTTTTTGCAAGAGCAAGCCTCAAAGCAGCCTAGGTACAATGCAGGCCTGATTCCCCACAGGAGAACCGATCCGTCGGTTTGGCTTCCTGTGTGCCAAACACACACCTGTTTTCAGACAGAGCTGGGCTACATTTAGCACTCCACGCAGATAGGTTCCCTGTAACACGTCTTATCTTCAATCAGTCTACAGAATGCACTCAGATTAGTTATGTTATGGAAGGAATGATTGTCAGTGTCCCTGTAATTAATTGTACTAAGTCTTCAGGATGGTCAGATTCTACCTCCAATTTGAGGCTGTCGAAGAAAAGTACATCAATGTTGGAGAAGACAAGAACTATGCTTGTAGCTACCATAGCAACATTAAGCTTAATAAATAACTTTCACTTAGGAGATGAATATAAAAGCAACAGCTTTAATGGAACCTGAGAAACCAATATTAAAAATTTATCTGGAATAGTAAAGGTCCAGAAGAGCCAGGAAAATTGACACCAGAGAACAAAGAGATGGGGAAGTAGCTCTTAAGAAATGTAACAAACAAAAATCAGGAGAATCCTGGGAAGGGGGTGGGCACCCTGCATTAAATATCATGGACCATTTCTGACTATCCGGTTACTAGGAAAGGGGGCTCAAGAGAATCAGTAGTCAGGGGAATTAAAAAATGTGGGATTTACAAAAAATTACTTTCTAGCATCGACTTACTATTATTTTTAATTTACCTTTGGCTGACGAAGCATTCAAGAAGATGATGGCTTTCAATCACTTCTCTTGCAGGAGGGCTGTCAAATAAATCATAACAAAACATAGTGAAGCATTTTCTTATGTAAGGTACAGGCCGAACTCTCCACGTCACAGGTGAATTATGATCTCTGTCACTACTAATTCTGCAAGGAGAAAATTCTCTCCTAGCCCTTCTTTTAAAATATACTCATTACTTACTCACTGTGGAAATGAGCCGTCTGAAGTTTTCTGAGGCTGAGAGGCACAGTCTTGCTGCTTAAGAATTTAAAAGAATTACCACTCAAGCTTCTAGTCAGCAACGGTCACGCGGGCTGGCATGCTGTCGGCTGGCTGCTTTGACTGGAGAATCAGGACCCTGGGCAATCTGTTAGTTATCCACACTTATTTAGGCCTCAGAAAGGGCAGAGGTTAGATGGGCGAGGGAAAGTTCATTGGTAATGTTTCTAGGTGGATTCAGTCAACTACAAACAGAGGCTGGCTGAAAATCAGAAATCTTTATTTGACTTAATTTATTTAAAAAGGTATAATTAAACATAATTAAACCAGGCCTTCATCTGGCCAAGCAATTTAATTCTACTAATAGCAATAAATAATTATTATTTAGCAAAGTTGGTCATCAGCAAGCCCAGTCAAACAATTTTCAGGGAAAAAAAAGGAGAGTAAGGTAAATTTCAAGAGGAAGAGCTTCACTGTAAACATTTCTGCTTATACATCATCTTACCAGAATACACAAGAGCAAGGCAGAAACTGTATAACAGGCAGCTGGGCGAGGAGCCTACATAAAAGGGACACTCGAGTGAAAGAAATACTGCAGTGATACAGAAATAGATACTTAAAAAACTAATTATCATCATCAACAGCTCTATTTTTTCCAAAGAGTAAGCATTCCAAAGCAGCACTTTTGGTCAATACAAAAATGAGTAAGAAAGTATTTTTAAAGTGCACATTCCCTGAAAAAATTCATGTCCATACATAATACATACTCATATACAGAGACGGCCACTTTAAAAAGTCTGTAGTGATCTATCTGACCTTGCAACCACCCCCAGCTACAGTTTCTAACAGCTGGTGAGTGTGGGGACGAAGTTACTGACACTGGGGACACTTCAGTGTCACCTGCACTTTCACGCGGGTGCCTTTCAGTCCCCAAACTGGGAACTTCGGGTAGCCTGAGTGGCACGCTGGTGGCGTGACGGCACAGTGAGAAACGCTGGGGCTTCCCCAGGCCTTCTGTTTTGAGCACGTTT
The DNA here is from genome assembly GCA_007922815.1 of Macrotus californicus. NCBI lineage: Eukaryota > Metazoa > Chordata > Mammalia > Chiroptera > Phyllostomidae > Macrotus > Macrotus californicus. Next base: position 13,329 of record VMDR010006445.1, on the reverse strand, counting down.
CTGACGATGAGATGCTGTAGCAGGCCGCCCTCACTGGGATTCTTGTTACGAGGACGCCATGAGAAGGAACACAGCATGAAGGCATCAGGGCGACACTGAAGGAGCAGTGTTCGGTGCCAGGGACTTCCAGGTTGACAGATGTCTATCACAGCAGGGGTTAAACTATAATGCAAATTAATCTGTACTTGTATAAAGTAAAAAATGTTAACATGCACTCATATTAAGCCATAAAATTTGAAGTTACACTTCTTATGCAGCACTTTGGGCGACCAAAATATTTTTTCTTGGAAAATGTTATAATGTTTTCTAAAAAGAACTAACCTATAATTTTAAAGGAAAATTTTAAAAGATGATATGGAACCATTTCTTTTACAAAGGAGGAGAAAAAGTAAAAAATGTTTCAAGTAAAAAAACAGGAAGGAGGTTTGTAATCAAGTCAGACTGTCCTATTTGGGCGCGTCATGAGCAAGCAGAGTTCTTTGGAAAAGACAATAATGCTGGGAAAAGCAGATGGCATCAGGAACAGAAGAAAACCAAATAGGAGCTGACTGGCTCCATCCAAGAAGTCCTGGGCAGGCGTCTATAGGAGCCGAGCAGGGCTGCTGAGGACATGACTCTGTGGACATCGCTGGAGAACAAAAGTCTGCACTAACAGCTGCCTTTTGGCCAATTATCAAAAAGGTAGTGAGAATCATAAAAATTGTACCTAATGAACGCCGACGTGATTAGGTTAGCATTAGCAGTAAGGGATACTTTCAAAGGACTGGACAGGAGGGCGAATGACCCACTGGAGAGTATGGAAAGGAGCTATAGGTGATACAGGATAGCACTGAAGAAAATCCGAATGGATGAATTTTGTGTTGAATATTGCACAAGAAATGCAGGTTTTCTACATTTTCTACTTGAATCCTGCAGAAGAGGAAATCCAACTATTTTCAGCTGAGCTGTGTTGGCATTCTTACAGTGCCCTCCAGTGAAGGAGTGTTTTGGCCCTATGAGAATGTAACCTTCGTACAAGCTCCCCATCTTCACGGGCTTTTGCTGCCTGTGTGATGAATGGGAAGGCAGAGGAAGCAAATTCAACCTACTTAAGAGGAGAACTTCCGTCCCCAACCCTAATAAAATGCTTAGTGGGAGGGAGATTGAAACCATCAAGTTAAATGACAGCCTGTGGCCCTTTTGGGTGCTGTTTGTGGTCTCAGTTTTCTATGCTTTTTCTGGTCCCGCTGATACCTGGTAACAGTGAGACGTGATGCACACCATGAAAGCAAAACATTTTATAAACCAAAATATCTATCCTGTCTTCTCACTCTAAAGAGAAAGGTGGTGCTCACAATCTGAAGTCTCCCTGAGTTGTATGTAACCCTCTGCTCCTTATATAAGGTCAGGCTCCATCAATCCACAATGTTTCAGCCACCACTGGCTGGCCCACGCTTCCTACAGCAATGGCTTTCAAGGTTTCTGGTTTTTCTTGGTTTGTTTGCTTGTTTTTTACAATTCACAATAGGAAATACCATTTTATATTGTGACTCAGTACACATAGTATATAGCATATTTAACCAAAACAATCTTTCAGGAAACAATGTATGACCTTGCTCCATGCACTGTTCTCTTTTTCCTTCCTGTTCCACTTTTAAAATGTGCTGCTCTTGAGCTATTAAATTCATATCATGGTCCACTAACGGGGTGAGACTTACAGCTTGAAAAACATTGTCCTTGAGGATGGTGGCTGATCTTGAGAAAAGGTAAAAAGTAATGCCTCTGGGCCCTGGCCAGGTGCGCAGCTGGTTAGAGTGCCAAGGTCACGGGTTTGACCCCAGGTCAGGGCACATGCAGGAATCAACCAATGCGTAAATGGGTGGATTGAGTTGATGTTTCTCTCTCTCTCTCTCTCTCTCTTTCTCTTTCTCTCTCTCTCCCTCTCTCACAAATCAATAAAATAATTTTTTAAAGAAGGTAATGGCTCTGGAACCTGAACAGATTTCTCTGAATTGTGCTGGCTGGGGCATGAAAACACCTCACCCCACATGGCTACTTCCACTTTCAGGGTATTGCAGCACCCACTTTTCAGCTCCTACAGGCAAACTAACCCAGCACCTCCTCCGGATCTTTTCCATACAGGGGCTATGGCTTGGCCTGAAGGATCAGCTGATGACTGAATAACTAAGGTGCAGAAAAGTTAGTACTGGTACACTCCATTTTTTATCAGGCAAAAATAGAATACTATTTACAGGATATTTCTGTAGGTACATATTTATTCACTGGGATAATATTACTGCCACTACCATCAGGAAAAAATGTGACAAATAATTATGACAGAAAAAGTTAAGAAAACTTTCTTATTTAAGGCCACAGGATAGTTGGAATGCATTAGGACTATGGAGGAGAGAGGGCCAGGGAAGGGCTGCGTACAACTGGTAATGACTATTTAGGGGCCAGAAAATAATGCAGTTCTACTAAACTGAGGAAGGGAAAGCTTCCAAAGTCTTGCTAACACTAGAGAAGAAGCAGCCGATACATAACTATAGCAGGGAAGCCACTGGAGAAGTGCACATTCTTTGGTTCAGAGAGTATTTTGTTAACGTGAAGAAATCACAAGCTTCGTTTTGTACCAGAAATCAAAGTTGCTATTTCTAATGATCATAGTTTTCTGGAGGAGAGCTGGCAGGGAACAGACACTCTACTCTGCCTTGGGTTTCACACAGTATTCCCAAGCCAGAATATGCTGTGCTAGAACTAAGGTCCGGGGCTGCCCCTAACAAATAATACAAGGAACCAACACAGTACTCAGAACCTCATTCCACAGCAACTACCAAACAACAAGCTTGAAGTTCTCCAACTAAATGTAGTCACGTATAATTCAGGGCAGGTGGTTTTCATTATAGTAAGACTATGGACTCTGTAAGATTCAAGAAAAAAGTACAGAATCAAATATATAATGGTAAAATGTTAAAAACACTAAAAAGACATACACATCTGATCTACTGGTATTCTCTGTTGAGGAGATGAAGACAATCTAAAGCAACTGAAAAACTACCACTCTTGATGTTGTGAGTCTTTCTACTTGAGAAACAGGAGTGACAGGAGGTGTTGACAGGTGGATGACCGGTAGAGAAATAATAAGAAAAGACATTTTTAGGTTCTTATTGGTAAGGGAACAGGAAGAATAGGAATGCTGGCTCCGCATGGGTAAGAGTTAGAAGATCCACCCCTGCTAGCCTCCAGAGGATACTAGAATTTCTCTGCTTTTCCCCTTTACCATGGGATACCCAAGCAGTTATGGGCCTGTATTCTTTCCTGAGAATAAAACCATGAAACTAGAGTAGGTAATGAGGTACGTGGCTAATGGCATCGAACGGAAACCCAGTAAAGGAACATTTCGGACAAAGGCAACCTGCTGTTTCCTGACTACCTCCACTCTCGGGTTTAATTCGGATGCACGCAAAACCGGGGGAGCTCAGCAACAGAGAAAATGTACAGTGACTTAGAACAAAGGTCGTCAAGGGAACACACAGTATCATGTAATTTGAAATATGTTATCTTTTGATTCAATTTACATTCAGCAAAGAAAAAACATTCTGGGAGAAACTGTTGATAACAAACAAGTATCTTTATAATCACAGGAAAATCAACAGTACTGAGTGGCAGGATTTGGTCAGGAAGAAATATAAGTACAGTCTGGCAAGCCGTTTGTTTCAGCTTTTACAACAAAGCAAGGGTTTGAGGAATCTGAAGAGCATTTCACAACCACGTACCAAACCGTCTCCAATCCCAAAAACAGTTTATAATAATTTTATGGCACATACAACATGCATCAAATACTCTGTATTGTTTAATAACTAGATAAGACACCGCATCATGTTCTTCCTGGTTCACAATCAATACTCATCTCCTTTCACTTGAGAAAGTCCATTAATATCAAGGTTTTTGAACAAAACTGAGGATAAGAACCCATGGCCTTATTTTTACTGATGTGCCGCCGTGGTTTTTGTCCTGAAGAACTATAGATTTAAAAGAATGATTCTCATCTGACTACTGTAGAGAAAGGAAAACCAGAAGCTCTCAGTCTGCTACCAACAGGACAGGTTACTGGGTCAGACTTTAGCATTCTTACATTTTTGGGGGCAGGGGCTCTCTGTTCTGAAGCATAACTCCTGTTTAAGGTGGTGGGAATTCTGTTGATTTCATCTTCCCACTGAGTGGAAAGTTGGTGTTGTTAAGGCTTCGGGAATATTGCTTCACAGTTCATCCATCTATTAAAAACGTGACCTGGGTGACCCGAGTGGATCCCGTGGACATGGCTTGAGGGTGCATTTCTAAGGCTTCAGAGTTCTGAGAAGGGCTTTCCCCTGTGTGGCGTGACACGCATCTTTCAAGCCTTTCTTTAAAGCAGGCTTGAACAGGATCATTTAATTTGTAGTATATTATCTATAAAAAGGTTGTTTTTTATACTTATGCTGTGTATTTGAGCTATAGTTCAAACCTATTCTTTATAAAAATAAGGAAAATAATACCAAAATATTTATCTGTAAAAAGAACTTCATGCTTCTAGAGAAACCACCTCTAAAGTTCTCTCGATGCCACCGAGGCAAGGCTTGATTTGATCACTGATGTGATCACTGCCGTTGCTCACTCAGGGAGTGTGAGGAAGGTTCAAAGTGTGAACTAGGAACATTAAACTTAGCTCCACGCGAAGGCTAAATACGAATAATTTCTCTACCATTGCGGAGAATCATCTGGAGCAAATATTTGAGATTTATAAAAGAAGTGTTTCTTTTATAAAGTAATTAGAATTTTAACCTGATGCATCATTCAAGTTAGAAAACCAGATGGAGCCCCAAAGATTTGAAATATTTTAATCACATAGCTGTTTTACTTGATTCTAACTGACACATATTTTTTTTTTATGTACTTGAAATTATTTCTGCACTATTCTTCCCAAACAGGTTTTAGAAAGTACAAAGTAGCAACTGTAATGATTAATTACTGTGTCTTCAGGCAGTGTTCTCCATCAGGGGCTCGGGGAAGGTTCTCTCGCTTCTTCTAGCTTTGAGAGGATCCACTGTTGTGAGGAAATAAACCAACACTTGCTTACTTCAATGAACTTGCAATGAAACTCAATATGTAACAAACAGAAATCTAAAGGGTGACTTTCCAGCTTAGTTAAGTGTATACTCATAGCCAATAATTAAATTCACCCTGCATAAGAGATCATTCACTCACGGAAATGGCCCACATGGCTCAGGGTCAATGGTACTGAGTTTTATTTAACAGTAAGAATAATGTCTTTCTAAGGTCATTGGACTTGAATGTTCATCTTCAGAGTAAGAAAAGTAAAATGAACCATCCTGAGAGACGGGGTAATGTGGCAAGTAGACTGAGTAACTCTAGCATGGTGTGAAAATTACCTATGCAAATCCTTTCCAACTTGTACCAGTCCCGTATCACAGCCTTTGTGACTCCATGTACAGGATTCCCCTGACTGAGCAGGAGGAATGACACATTCTACAGTGGCCAGTGGCAGCACAGCAACATTCTTGAGCATTTTTAGTTGTTCTCATAGTATCTTCTGTTTTGAAAAGATTTGACATTACGAACACAAAATGCAAAGGTAATGCAAAACTTTCTATCAGTAATGCCCATTATCATCGGGCCTGTATGACAGATGAAAGCCTTGGAGGTGCTACTGGAGTTAGCCCATTCTGATAAACTTTGGCAGAGATATCTGTGCTCCTTTAACTTAAGGAGAACCTGGAGGGAAGAGCTCTAGGTAGGATAAGGAGAGAGAGAGAACCGAGCTCACAGTCCTCTCTGGATGTTTCTGGCAGAGCAGAAGATTAAAAACAGTCCTTCTTGGATAAAATAGCGCAGTGACAGAGATTAAATGGAAGACATACTACAGAGAAACTGAAATAGGTGGGACTCCCCTTCAGCACCACGACAGAAGACGCTTGAAAGGCATGCTATTATCATGCTCTAGTGTGTCTCCCCGTTCCAGGCAACCAGCCTGCTGAGGCTCCAGTCACTGTAATTGGTTCAGTTCTCTGCTGTGAGTGTGCCAGTGTTGGCTTATGTGGTCACTGTCTGGATAGAAAGCTGCAGGGTCCATGCTAAATGGTCCAGCATTCCTGGTTTGGGGTCCAGATGTGACAAGTAAACTGGTAAACAGTCATGCCCAGCCAGGACCACACAGTATGAGGGATTCCGTAAATACATGTTTCATGACACAGCGCGGACAATTCAGTACCAGAAGTAGCATCTTAGTTGTGATTAGTGAGGCAGATGATGAGTGTGCAGCCCTCCTTTTCCTGACAGTGCACGGCCTGGTAACTGCCAGAACCCCAGTGCTTTTCAATCCACATCACTCATATTTTCAGGACACTAAGGTTAAATGACATTCCCAAGGTCCTACAGTCAAGTAGGAACAGAACCCATATTCAAACCCAGATTTTCTGACTATAGGCTTGGCTCCTTTTGTTAATGTGCCAAGCTATAGCAATTAAAAAATAAAAATAAAAATCTCCATAGCCCTGACTGGCGTGGTTCAGTTGTCCTGCAAGGTGAAGGGTCACCAGTTCAATTCCCATCAGGGCCTGGTCCCCCCGCACCCCGGCTGGGGCACGTATGAGGCGCAACCGATTGATGTTTGTCTCTCACATCAATGTTTCTCTCCCTCTCTTCTTCCCTTCCCCTCTCTCTAAAAAATAAATAAATAAAACCTTTAAACAATTTAAAAATCACCATAGCTATTCAGCAGAGAAATCTACAATGTGAGGCTAGCCTTTCCCTGCTAGAGCTAGTAGACTAGCATTAGAATGAAACAATTTCTCTGGTTTGCCTTTTTCACAAAACATTACAGTTAGGATTTGAAACAAGATGGAACCATTTGATATTAAAAACAAGTAGGTGTGTTATATTCAATCTAATGAAAAGTAGTTTTGGGGAAAGATTATTTAGTTACATATGTTAAAACTGTCAAAACACAAAAACAACTAAAAACAAACAAAACTTACCTGCCTTAAAAAACAGTGCAACTTTCATGACTTTGAAAAGCCCAGCTGCTATCTGTCTGTGTAAAAAATTGTATTTACCTTAGCATCCTCCGGGGTCCTGAAGTTAATTATCTTTCCAAACTCTTTGGCGTGGAACACAGACTTCACTCGTTCCTGTAAACGGAGTGAGTGACTTCATTACAATGGAAGTCCAGGTGCAGGAACAAGAAAGAGACGGCACACAGTTTCAGAAGCCGGTGCTTAAACTGTCCATTTTACATGAACCACACACCTTTATAAAAGCCAAGAGGGAAACCGAGAAGAATCCAACGCAAACTGAAAAAAAGACTGAATGCTGACACATCCATGATCACTAAACCTAAGTTCTAGAGCTTTAGGTGAGATTTTATTGCTAAAGCCATAAAGGGTTTACATAGAAGTGAGAAGGAAATGAATTTGGGAGAAGGGCCAGGGTTTTTCCCTTCAAAAACCTTCTCGGAGAATTCCTGATATCTGGCCATAGAATAATGATGACTTCAGCTAAAAAATAATAGACACATATTTGTGTACATATGTATATATACACATGTGTTTATGGAGGTGTGTGCATGTTTGTATGTATATATGTAACTTCTGACATTTTCATCATCCACTAAGAATATAGCTTGAGGATCAAAGAAATCGGGGTGGTTCCTAGCCCTATATGACTGTCTTCCACTTTTTACAATCCTTCAGTATTCTGTTCGGTGTTTATGGGGAGAGCTGTCTAGTGGTGGACATTAAACATTAGAGGGACAAATAGAAAGAATGGATTATTGAGGAAGAGGGTGGTGTCTACCACTATTAACTATGGGTAGGGTCACAGAAGCAGCAATATGGAGTTTTTAGTAGTCTAACAATTCCTGTAAGTCATTCCAATCTCCATGCAAATACAGACTCCAGAAGAAATCAGAGTCTCTTATTAAAAACAAAAGGATGGCCCTGGCTGGTGTGGCTCAGTGGACTGAGTGCTGGTCCATGAACCAAAAGCTCTTCAGTTCGATTCCCAGTTGGGGCACATGACGGGGTTGTGGGCCAGGTCCCCAGTAGGGGGTGCATCACACACTGATGTTTCTCTCCCTCTTTCTCTTCCTTTCTCTAAAAATGAATAAAATCTTTAAAAATAAAATAAAAAAAAAAAGAAAATGACAATTGCTAATACAATGCCTCAAGAATAGGAAGAAGGGGAAGAAATCAAGGAGATAAGAATTTTATCCTTGGAGAGAAAAAAACATGAAAATGCCAAGAAAGCAGTATAGGCTAGACCAGAAGCTACGAGCCACTACCCCCATCACTTCATATGCTCACCACAGGGCCTTTCATTTTCTGAGTGAATCAGAGAAGTTCTCGATGGGAAGAGTTCATCTGGAGCTAATATCCAGCCTACCCGACCTCTCCTCCGTGTTTTCGGAATGAAGGATAAGATTGGAGAAATGGTCTTTGCTGGTTAAAAATGAGGCCTAGGGCAGTTATGCCCAGAAGGTATCTGCTGATTCTGCCCACGTGTGTCCAATGTCCCCGTACTTCTCACCTTCTCTCACTCTAATACCTGGTAGCACCATGGCGAGCCCAGGACCCCTCCCTGACCAAAGTGATTGGTTCAGGAATAAGCAAGTGACCAAAGGTGACCCAGTGAGAAGATTTCATTTGGCTGAGCTACTAGGATATGAGCCTGGAACTTCTGCTGGCCATCCTGTCACCAAAGGACAGCCTACTTGAGAATGAAGCCAACACTGAGGACAGGAGAACCTGGGGATGGGGGTGGCAATGAAGGGAGAATGCGGTGGAAGGGAGGGGGAGTAACTGCCGATGACATGGTTTGAGCATATCTAAGTTACAAGATACAGACTTAGACTTTTCAGTTACGTGAGTCCGTTAAATCCCTCAAAATCAAAACATCACAAAAATAACAAAAATCTTGCTTGGGTTGAGTCAGAGTGTTTGCTAATACAGCCAGTGCCAAAGCAGCCCTGCACATAGGGAACTAGTCAAATACCTTGAGGCCAAATAACAGTATCTCTTATCACATATACTTACTATATTAACACACCTATATACGACTGCATCCCACAAGACCTAGTGCGATCATTACAACTTACAAAGGATATTGAGTCTACTGATTTACCAAATGACTAGAAATTCACTGTACTTCATATCAACATTCAAGTACCAGGCACTGTGCTAGCTGCAGGTAATCAAAACAGGAAGAAAAATAGTCTCTGCCTTTAAAATTATAACTGAGTTGGGAAGATAACATAATATCTTCAAAAAGAGAAAGAACTCTCAACTACCAGCTGTCATTTTCGAGCTTGCTTTTGTGAGATTTCCAAAGAAAACCATCCTGTAGGGTGCTGCTGGGGGTTTTGAGACACACAAATGATTTTCTCATATCAGACGGCGAGTAGAGAAAAGGTGAGGTTCTATTACTGAATATAAAATAAGAACCCAGGAACGTGGTAGTCAATGTAATAGCACATTAAAGTAGCGTATGTTTTCTTATCCTAGCCTTTTCTCTAAACCTGAGTGAGACAGCAGGTGTAGAGAAAAACCATATGAAGATAAAACATCTATAAAAGAGGACACTTGCAAAGGTAAAGATGACTATTTCAATGTGTTATGTTCAGTGCCAAGTTTTTTATATGATCTGAAGAGAAACCACAGCATCAGTTCCAAGTTTTTTAAAAAAATCTATCCAACTTACTTTTGCCTCAATGCGCAGTCTTCTCCCATGAACAATGAATGGCTCTTTGGTAAACTCGTCAAAACTGTACTGCCACTCACATGTAAGCTGTCCAAATGTCCCTTTTGTCACAAATAACACACCACTGCAGGCAAAAAAAATCCACTTTAAAAACCAAGGCACTGTATCCAGTGATATAAAACTATCTGGATACACATTCTTTGCAAGTGTACACAGAACATTCACCAAGACTATTCTGGGTCATAAAGAAAAAACAAAAACCTTAATGAAGTTAAAAGAACTGAAATCTTACAAAGTCTGTTCTCAGATCACAATGAAATTAAACTAGAAACCGATAACAGAAAAATAAGAATATTTCTAAATGCTTGAAAATTAGCATACTTCTAAATAACCCACGGATCAAAGAATCTCAAAAGAAATGAGAAACTATTTTGAACTGAATGAGAATAAAGATACATCATAACCAAATTTGTGGGATGCAGCTGAAGTAATCTTAATGGGGAATTTCTAACACAACATACTATATTAGAAAAAATAAAGTCATTATAAAGTCAAGTGTATAAGATACTTTATAAGATATAGAAAAAATTTGCAGAACCAATTATTTACCAATATTTTGGGGAACTTTCATATAATACTGTAGAATAAGTGCTTTTATTACTAAGATTCCGTGTAATATGTTTGCCCACCTACATCAGAAAGAGGCTTTTAAAATTAATTATGGTCCCTTCCCCCAAGTTTGAGGGAAAAAATAAAGCGATGAAAATGTGTTCTGTCAATAGTAATTCTATTTCATCCTCTTTTCCAAGGCCTTTCTTCCCCAAGAAAGACATCGACTATAAGTGCAACCAGAGGTTTCTTTAAGTAACATATGCAGTAATAGCACAAATACCGCCTTTTTATTACAAAATATTTTATTACAAAATCATAAGCATGTAATTATGTAACCTGTTAATATCAAACTTGAGCACATCATATGACATTTTAGGTTCAAATTAAAACTATAAATGATTATACCCACATTAATACCCTACCAAACACACTCAAGCAGGCATTACTTCTGCCGGACCCTGTACTCTAAGTTAAGGAACTGAGTTAAAGAAAAAGCAGGCTCCTGACTAGAATGGAAGAGAAAATAATCGGGATTTGATACTTCTCACCTCACTCTTCTGCCTCTGATACCCTCCTTCACCACTCCTGGACAGTGGGGCTGCGGGACAGACCCTACTGGTCCTCAGGCTCACCTTCAAGCCAGTGAGCGATCAAAGGCAGGCTAACCCTGCAGTGGGCACCTAGCACTCCCTCTCCTGATTCGAAGACCACTTTATCCTCAAGTCTGACGCTGGGAAGAAAGGAAATCCTAAGAACAAACATTACCTTTCAATTAATCACAGCTAAGTCACTTCCCTTACTCTGTCAAGGTTTATGTAACCTCATGTGAAGAGTTCTATGTCAACATAAGGTCATGTATTTAAAAAAGAAGAAACATATATGTAAAAAATGTTGCAAGATTTGTAAACTAATAAACTGACTCTTCTTTAACCCTGATGAATCACGTCTCCTTTAGCCAATGAGAGAGTTAATAAAAACATGATTGAAAATTGCTATGAACAAAATAACTGCGGAAGCATTGTCTGCAAATACAAAAGTTCAGAAACAACTTTAGATGCAAATTACAGTACATACTATTAAATGAATACTATCAGGCAGTCTTTTACAAATTAAGAGAGATCTCCAACTGCTGACAAAGAATAATCATTAAGACACAGATATAAAGTAAAAAAATTAAAACAAAGTACGGAGTTGTATATATAATAGAGTCCATTTACATTAAAATACATATGCTTGCATAGGCATAGAGTAGTTCAGGAAGGATTCAAAGGAAACTAGTAAAACTAGTTGTTTCTTGGATGTGAAAAAGAGGACTGGTACCTGGGACGGGACAAAGACTGACTTCACGTGCATACCTTTAATACTATGTAAGTTTTTTGTATGAGAAAATTAAGGCAGTGCTGTAAATTTTAGACTCAGCAATTATTAAAATTAAAAATATTACGGGTTCGTTAGTCAACTTGAACAAACAAGATTCTCATATAACTTCACCTTTCCGAGAATGAACACAACCACACAGGTCTACTGACCACTGCTTTCTATTTAGCCAGAATCTCTCCCTCAGCCACATCTTCACTCTCTGCCACCCAGAAATCTCCGTAGGAAAACTGCACTTGCTCATTCTTTTCCTCAGTAAAAAACTGTGACTCCTGCAAAAGGCTGCCCTTCTGAGGCTATGCCACTGTATTTTGCATATGTCCTTCAACTGTCTACAGGTCTATTTGAGAATTTGGCTGCAGCTGGGAGCATCCACATAAAAAATTGATCTGTCTTCAATGTTGTACCTGAGGCAGGATAGTAAGAAGCCAGGAAAATTCCTTGGCAAGTGGAATGGGGAAACTGGGACAGACAGCTGACACAAACTGGCCTCATCCAGCACCCTGACTCACCTGCCTCATACCATCACTTTTTTAAGCATTATACCCTCAGGACAATGAGGTTCTGACCAGTATGAAATGATCTTAGGAAGAAAGTCTCAGGTCTGTGGACCACAGAGACAGAGTTTTGGTCAAACTAGAGATAACTTCTAGGCCTCAGTTGTGTTTCAGCTCCAGGCTCAGCAAAGCAGCAAAACCAGACAAAGCAAGCCTGATGCCAGAGTTGACATCAGGACCAGATGTAAGGACCAATAACCCCCTGTTCTAGCACTGACCATGAACCTGACCCTATATGCTCATTTGATGAATCAGTATATTAAAGAACACAACTGGAAAGTTGATGAATATTCTATTGAGACCCTCCCCTGAGGCCCCCCTTGAAATTTGTGCCTTTAGAAAACAGACAAAAACCCTTAAAACAAAGGACCCAGTGCACGCCTTCTCTCTAAGAGCATGCCCTTGCCTTCCTTCTTTAGGCATGAAGCTTTGCTTTCTTTCTCCTAATCTCTAACGGTCCTCTTTTGCCTCTGTAACTTGTTTCCTGAGTCTCTGCAGCCCAGCTGGCTCACTTCTGCCTCTGACTTTCTCTCTAAAAGACCAAGGCAGCTCTCTGAGCAGTCCGCTCAAAACTTCTCTTTGAGTGTACTTTAATTTTACATTCTAAATAAACTTTCTCTTGAACAAAAGTTCTTGACTCTAAATTCTTTCTTTGCTGAACTCAAGAACTGAGAGCCAACTTCGCTGCTAACACATCTACTCAAGTGAGTACATCAATATGTATGCTAGTGAGGAGTTACCACGAGAAGACTGTTGACTCCCGAGCTAACTTGAAATTGTGTACTTTTTCAGAGGGGAGGATGGAACAGTACTGCCTACCCTTAAGAGAACAGTCTTATTGAAATTCCTGTAGTACTCTAAATTGGTTGAAATGAATTCAAAATTATTTAATTTATAATTATGCCTGTGCATGCCTATGTATTTACCTGTATTTGAGCACAAAGCTAAACATGAATTTATGTAAAGTTTTAGGTACAAGGCTTAGAGCAAGAGCAACAGAGGCAGCAGGGGTCAGTGAGAGCATCTGGAACAAAAGGTGAGTAACAACCAC